>JAOANR010000018.1:50000-62500 GCA_030278955.1 Hygrophila difformis | reverse complement strand
GGGGGGGGGGGGGGGGGGGGGGGGGGGGGGGGGGGGGGGGGGGGGGGGGGGGGGGGGGGGGGGGGGGGGGGAGGGGGGGGGGGGGGGGGGGGGGGGGGGGGGGGGGGGGGGGGGGGGGGGGGGGGGGGGGGGGGGGGGGGGGGGGGGGGGGGGGGGGGGGGGGGGGGGGGGGGGGGGGGGGGGGGGGGGGGGGGGGGGGGGGGGGGGGGGGGGGGGGGGGGGGGGGGGGGGGGGGGGGGGGGGGGGGGGGGGGGGGGGGGGGGGGGGGGGGGGGGGGGGGGGGGGGGGGGGGGGGGGGGGGGGGGGGGGGGGGGGGGGGGGGGGGGGGGGGGGTGGGGGGGGGGGGGGGGGGGGGGGGGGGGGGGGGGGGGGGGGGGGGGGGGGGGGGGGGGGGGGGGGGGGGGGGGGGGGGGGGGGGGGGGGGGGGGGGGGGGGGGGGGGGGGGGGGGGGGGGGGGGGGGGGGGGGGGGGGGGGGGGGGGGGGGGGGGGGGGGGGGGGGGGGGGGGGGGGGGGGGGGGGGGGGGGGGGGGGGGGGGGGGGGGGGGGGGGGGGGGGGGGGGGGGGGGGGGGGGGGGGGGGGGGGGGGGGGGGGGGGGGGGGGGGGGGGGGGGGGGGGGGGGGGGGGGGGGGGGGGGGGGGGGGGGGGGGGGGGGGGGGGGGGGGGGGGGGGGGGGGGGGGGGGGGGGGGGGGGGGGGGGGGGGGGGGGGGGGGGGGGGGGGGGGGGGGGGGGGGGGGGGGGGGGGGGGGGGGGGGGGGGGGGGGGGGGGGGGGGGGGGGGGGGGGGGGGGGGGGGGGGGGGGGGGGGGGGGGGGGGGGGGGGGGGGGGGGGGGGGGGGGGGGGGGGGGGGGGGGGGGGGGGGGGGGGGGGGGGGGGGGGGGGGGGGGGGGGGGGGGGGGGGGGGGGGGGGGGGGGGGGGGGGGGGGGGGGGGGGGGGGGGGGGGGGGGGGGGGGGGGGGGGGGGGGGTGGGGGGGGGGGGGGGGGGGGGGGGGGGGGGGGGGGGGGGGGGGGGGGGGGGGGGGGGGGGGGGGGGGGGGGGGGGGGGGGGGGGGGGGGGGGGGGGGGGGGGGGGGGGGGGGGGGGGGGGGGGGGGGGGGGGGGGGGGGGGGGGGGGGGGGGGGGGGGGGGGGGGGGGGGGGGGGGGGGGGGGGGGGGGGGGGGGGGGGGGGGGGGGGGGGGGGGGGGGGGGGGGGGGGGGGGGGGGGGGGGGGGGGGGGGGGGGGGGGGGGGGGGGGGGGGGGGGGGGGGGGGGGGGGGGGGGGGGGGGGGGGGGGGGGGGGGGGGGGGGGGGGGGGGGGGGGGGGGGGGGGGGGGGGGGGGGGGGGGGGGGGGGGGGGGGGGGGGGGGGGGGGGGGGGGGGGGGGGGGGGGGGGGGGGGGGGGGGGGGGGGGGGGGGGGGGGGGGGGGGGGGGGGGGGGGGGGGGGGGGGGGGGGGGGGGGGGGGGGGGGGGGGGGGGGGGGGGGGGGGGGGGGGGGGGGGGGGGGGGGGGGGGGGGGGGGGGGGGGGGGGGGGGGGGGGGGGGGGGGGGGGGGGGGGGGGGGGGGGGGGGGGGGGGGGGGGGGGGGGGGGGGGGGGGGGGGGGGGGGGGGGGGGGGGGGGGGGGGGGGGGGGGGGGGGGGGGGGGGGGGGGGGGGGGGGGGGGGGGGGGGGGGGGGGGGGGGGGGGGGGGGGGGGGGGGGGGGGGGGGGGGGGGGGGGGGGGGGGGGGGGGGGGGGGGGGGGGGGGGGGGGGGGGGGGGGGGGGGGGGGGGGGGGGGGGGGGGGGGGGGGGGGGGGGGGGGGGGGGGGGGGGGGGGGGGGGGGGGGGGGGGGGGGGGGGGGGGGGGGGGGGGGGGGGGGGGGGGGGGGGGGGGGGGGGGGGGGGGGGGGGGGGGGGGGGGGGGGGGGGGGGGGGGGGGGGGGGGGGGGGGGGGGGGGGGGGGGGGGGGGGGGGGGGGGGGGGGGGGGGGGGGGGGGGGGGGGGGGGGGGGGGGGGGGGGGGGGGGGGGGGGGGGGGGGGGGGGGGGGGGGGGGGGGGGGGGGGGGGGGGGGGGGGGGGGGGGGTGGGGGGGGGGGGGGGGGGGGGGGGGGGGGGGGGGGGGGGGGGGGGGGGGGGGGGGGGGGGGGGGGGGGGGGGGGGGGGGGGGGGGGGGGGGGGGGGGGGGGGGGGGGGGGGGGGGGGGGGGGGGGGGGGGGGGGGGGGGGGGGGGGGGGGGGGGGGGGGGGGGGGGGGGGGGGGGGGGGGGGGGGGGGGGGGGGGGGGGGGGGGGGGGGGGGGGGGGGGGGGGGGGGGGGGGGGGGGGGGGGGGGGGGGGGGGGGGGGGGGGGGGGGGGGGGGGGGGGGGGGGGGGGGGGGGGGGGGGGGGGGGGGGGGGGGGGGGGGGGGGGGGGGGGGGGGGGGGGGGGGGGGGGGGGGGGGGGGGGGGGGGGGGGGGGGGGGGGGGGGGGGGGGGGGGGGGGGGGGGGGGGGGGGGGGGGGGGGGGGGGGGGGGGGGGGGGGGGGGGGGGGGGGGGGGGGGGGGGGGGGGGGGGGGGGGGGGGGGGGGGGGGGGGGGGGGGGGGGGGGGGGGGGGGGGGGGGGGGGGGGGGGGGGGGGGGGGGGGGGGGGGGGGGGGGGGGGGGGGGGGGGGGGGGGGGGGGGGGGGGGGGGGGGGGGGGGGGGGGGGGGGGGGGGGGGGGGGGGGGGGGGGGGGGGGGGGGGGGGGGGGGGGGGGGGGGGGGGGGGGGGGGGGGGGGGGGGGGGGGGGGGGGGGGGGGGGGGGGGGGGGGGGGGGGGGGGGGGGGGGGGGGGGGGGGGGGGGGGGGGGGGGGGGGGGGGGGGGGGGGGGGGGGGGGGGGGGGGGGGGGGGGGGGGGGGGGGGGGGGGGGGGGGGGGGGGGGGGGGGGGGGGGGGGGGGGGGGGGGGGGGGGGGGGGGGGGGGGGGGGGGGGGGGGGGGGGGGGGGGGGGGGGGTGGGGGGGGGGGGGGGGGGGGGGGGGGGGGGGGGGGGGGGGGGGGGGGGGGGGGGGGGGGGGGGGGGGGGGGGGGGGGGGGGGGGGGGGGGGGGGGGGGGGGGGGGGGGGGGGGGGGGGGGGGGGGGGGGGGGGGGGGGGGGGGGGGGGGGGGGGGGGGGGGGGGGGGGGGGGGGGGGGGGGGGGGGGGGGGGGGGGGGGGGGGGGGGGGGGGGGGGGGGGGGGGGGGGGGGGGGGGGGGGGGGGGGGGGGGGGGGGGGGGGGGGGGGGGGGGGGGGGGGGGGGGGGGGGGGGGGGGGGGGGGGGGGGGGGGGGGGGGGGGGGGGGGGGGGGGGGGGGGGGGGGGGGGGGGTGGGGGGGGGGGGGGGGGGGGGGGGGGGGGGGGGGGGGGGGGGGGGGGGGGGGGGGGGGGGGGGGGGGGGGGGGGGGGGGGGGGGGGGGGGGGGGGGGGGGGGGGGGGGGGGGGGGGGGGGGGGGGGGGGGGGGGGGGGGGGGGGGGGGGGGGGGGGGGGGGGGGGGGGGGGGGGGGGGGGGGGGGGGGGGGGGGGGGGGGGGGGGGGGGGGGGGGGGGGGGGGGGGGGGGGGGGGGGGGGGGGGGGGGGGGGGGGGGGGGGGGGGGGGGGGGGGGGGGGGGGGGGGGGGGGGGGGGGGGGGGGGGGGGGGGGGGGGGGGGGGGGGTGGGGGGGGGGGGGGGGGGGGGGGGGGGGGGGGGGGGGGGGGGGGGGGGGGGGGGGGGGGGGGGGGGGGGGGGGGGGGGGGGGGGGGGGGGGGGGGGGGGGGGGGGGGGGGGGGGGGGGGGGGGGGGGGGGGGGGGGGGGGGGGGGGGGGGGGGGGGGGGGGGGGGGGGGGGGGGGGGGGGGGGGGGGGGGGGGGGGGGGGGGGGGGGGGGGGGGGGGGGGGGGGGGGGGGGGGGGGGGGGGGGGGGGGGGGGGGGGGGGGGGGGGGGGGGGGGGGGGGGGGGGGGGGGGGGGGGGGGGGGGGGGGGGGGGGGGGGGGGGGGGGGGGGGGGGGGGGGGGGGGGGGGGGGGGGGGGGGGGGGGGGGGGGGGGGGGGGGGGGGGGGGGGGGGGGGGGGGGGGGGGGGGGGGGGGGGGGGGGGGGGGGGGGGGGGGGGGGGGGGGGGGGGGGGGGGGGGGGGGGGGGGGGGGGGGGGGGGGGGGGGGGGGGGGGGGGGGGGGGGGGGGGGGGGGGGGGGGGGGGGGGGGGGGGGGGGGGGGGGGGGGGGGGGGGGGGGGGGGGGGGGGGGGGGGGGGGGGGGGGGGGGGGGGGGGGGGGGGGGGGGGGGGGGGGGGGGGGGGGGGGGGGGGGGGGGGGGGGGGGGGGGGGGGGGGGGGGGGGGGGGGGGGGGGGGGGGGGGGGGGGGGGGGGGGGGGGGGGGGGGGGGGGGGGGGGGGGGGGGGGGGGGGGGGGGGGGGGGGGGGGGGGGGGGGGGGGGGGGGGGGGGGGGGGGGGGGGGGGGGGGGGGGGGGGGGGGGGGGGGGGGGGGGGGGGGGGGGGGGGGGGGGGGGGGGGGGGGGGGGGGGGGGGGGGGGGGGGGGGGGGGGGGGGGGGGGGGGGGGGGGGGGGGGGGGGGGGGGGGGGGGGGGGGGGGGGGGGGGGGGGGGGGGGGGGGGGGGGGGGGGGGGGGGGGGGGGGGGGGGGGGGGGGGGGGGGGGGGGGGGGGGGGGGGGGGGGGGGGGGGGGGGGGGGGGGGGGGGGGGGGGGGGGGGGGGGGGGGGGGGGGGGGGGGGGGGGGGGGGGGGGGGGGGGGGGGGGGGGGGGGGGGGGGGGGGGGGGGGGGGGGGGGGGGGGGGGGGGGGGGGGGGGGGGGGGGGGGGGGGGGGGGGGGGGGGGGGGGGGGGGGGGGGGGGGGGGGGGGGGGGGGGGGGGGGGGGGGGGGGGGGGGGGGGGGGGGGGGGGGGGGGGGGGGGGGGGGGGGGGGGGGGGGGGGGGGGGTGGGGGGGGGGGGGGGGGGGGGGGGGGGGGGGGGGGGGGGGGGGGGGGGGGGGGGGGGGGGGGGGGGGGGGGGGGGGGGGGGGGGGGGGGGGGGGGGGGGGGGGGGGGGGGGGGGGGGGGGGGGGGGGGGGGGGGGGGGGGGGGGGGGGGGGGGGGGGGGGGGGGGGGGGGGGGGGGGGGGGGGGGGGGGGGGGGGGGGGGGGGGGGGGGGGGGGGGGGGGGGGGGGGGGGGGGGGGGGGGGGGGGGGGGGGGGGGGGGGGGGGGGGGGGGGGGGGGGGGGGGGGGGGGGGGGGGTGGGGGGGGGGGGGGGGGGGGGGGGGGGGGGGGGGGGGGGGGGGGGGGGGGGGGGGGGGGGGGGGGGGGGGGGGGGGGGGGGGGGGGGGGGGGGGGGGGGGGGGGGGGGGGGGGGGGGGGGGGGGGGGGGGGGGGGGGGGGGGGGGGGGGGGGGGGGGGGGGGGGGGGGGGGGGGGGGGGGGGGGGGGGGGGGGGGGGGGGGGGGGGGGGGGGGGGGGGGGGGGGGGGGGGGGGGGGGGGGGGGGGGGGGGGGGGGGGGGGGGGGGGGGGGGGGGGGGGGGGGGGGGGGGGGGGGGGGGGGGGGGGGGGGGGGGGGGGGGGGGGGGGGGGGGGGGGGGGGGGGGGGGGGGGGGGGGGGGGGGGGGGGGGGGGGGGGGGGGGGGGGGGGGGGGGGGGGGGGGGGGGGGGGGGGGGGGGGGGGGGGGGGGGGGGGGGGGGGGGGGGGGGGGGGGGGGGGGGGGGGGGGGGGGGGGGGGGGGGGGGGGGGGGGGGGGGGGGGGGGGGGGGGGGGGGGGGGGGGGGGGGGGGGGGGGGGGGGTGGGGGGGGGGGGGGGGGGGGGGGGGGGGGGGGGGGGGGGGGGGGGGGGGGGGGGGGGGGGGGGGGGGGGGGGGGGGGGGGGGGGGGGGGGGGGGGGGGGGGGGGGGGGGGGGGGGGGGGGGGGGGGGGGGGGGGGGGGGGGGGGGGGGGGGGGGGGGGGGGGGGGGGGGGGGGGGGGGGGGGGGGGGGGGGGGGGGGGGGGGGGGGGGGGGGGGGGGGGGGGGGGGGGGGGGGGGGGGGGGGGGGGGGGGGGGGGGGGGGGGGGGGGGGGGGGGGGGGGGGGGGGGGGGGGGGGGGGGGGGGGGGGGGGGGGGGGGGGGGGGGGGGGGGGGGGGGGGGGGGGGGGGGGGGGGGGGGGGGGGGGGGGGGGGGGGGGGGGGGGGGGGGGGGGGGGGGGGGGGGGGGGGGGGGGGGGGGGGGGGGGGGGGGGGGGGGGGGGGGGGGGGGGGGGGGGGGGGGGGGGGGGGGGGGGGGGGGGGGGGGGGGGGGGGGGGGGGGGGGGGGGGGGGGGGGGGGGGGGGGGGGGGGGGGGGGGGGGGGGGGGGGGGGGGGGGGGGGGGGGGGGGGGGGGGGGGGGGGGGGGGGGGGGGGGGGGGGGGGGGGGGGGGGGGGGGGGGGGGGGGGGGGGGGGGGGGGGGGGGGGGTGGGGGGGGGGGGGGGGGGGGGGGGGGGGGGGGGGGGGGGGGGGGGGGGGGGGGGGGGGGGGGGGGGGGGGGGGGGGGGGGGGGGGGGGGGGGGGGGGGGGGGGGGGGGGGGGGGGGGGGGGGGGGGGGGGGGGGGGGGGGGGGGGGGGGGGGGGGGGGGGGGGGGGGGGGGGGGGGGGGGGGGGGGGGGGGGGGGGGGGGGGGGGGGGGGGGGGGGGGGGGGGGGGGGGGGGGGGGGGGGGGGGGGGGGGGGGGGGGGGGGGGGGGGGGGGGGGGGGGGGGGGGGGGGGGGGGGGGGGGGGGGGGGGGGGGGGGGGGGGGGGGGGGGGGGGGGGGGGGGGGGGGGGGGGGGGGGGGGGGGGGGGGGGGGGGGGGGGGGGGGGGGGGGGGGGGGGGGGGGGGGGGGGGGGGGGGGGGGGGGGGGGGGGGGGGGGGGGGGGGGGGGGGGGGGGGGGGGGGGGGGGGGGGGGGGGGGGGGGGGGGGGGGGGGGGGGGGGGGGGGGGGGGGGGGGGGGGGGGGGGGGGGGGGGGGGGGGGGGGGGGGGGGGGGGGGGGGGGGGGGGGGGGGGGGGGGGGGGGGGGGGGGGGGGGGGGGGGGGGGGGGGGGGGGGGGGGGGGGGGGGGGGGGGGGGGGGGGGGGGGGGGGGGGGGGGGGGGGGGGGGGGGGGGGGGGGGGGGGGGGGGGGGGGGGGGGGGGGGGGGGGGGGGGGGGGGGGGGGGGGGGGGGGGGGGGGGGGGGGGGGGGGGGGGGGGGGGGGGGGGGGGGGGGGGGGGGGGGGGGGGGGGGGGGGGGGGGGGGGGGGGGGGGGGGGGGGGGGGGGGGGGGGGGGGGGGGGGGGGGGGGGGGGGGGGGGGGGGGGGGGGGGGGGGGGGGGGGGGGGGGGGGGGGGGGGGGGGGGGGGGGGGGGGGGGGGGGGGGGGGGGGGGGGGGGGGGGGGGGGGGGGGGGGGGGGGGGGGGGGGGGGGGGGGGGGGGGGGGGGGGGGGGGGGGGGGGGGGGGGGGGGGGGGGGGGGGGGGGGGGGGGGGGGGGGGGGGGGGGGGGGGGGGGGGGGGGGGGGGGGGGGGGGGGGGGGGGGGGGGGGGGGGGGGGGGGGGGGGGGGGGGGGGGGGGGGGGGGGGGGGGGGGGGGGGGGGGGGGGGGGGGGGGGGGGGGGGGGGGGGGGGGGGGGGGGGGGGGGGGGGGGGGGGGGGGGGGGGGGGGGGGGGGGGGGGGGGGGGGGGGGGGGGGGGGGGGGGGGGGGGGGGGGGGGGGGGGGGGGGGGGGGGGGGGGGGGGGGGGGGGGGGGGGGGGGGGGGGGGGGGGGGGGGGGGGGGGGGGGGGGGGGGGGGGGGGGGGGGGGGGGGGGGGGGGGGGGGGGGGGGGGGGGGGGGGGGGGGGGGGGGGGGGGGGGGGGGGGGGGGGGGGGGGGGGGGGGGGGGGGGGGGGGGGGGGGGGGGGGGGGGGGGGGGGGGGGGGGGGGGGGGGGGGGGGGGGGGGGGGGGGGGGGGGGGGGGGGGGGGGGGGGGGGGGGGGGGGGGGGGGGGGGGGGGGGGGGGGGGGGGGGGGGGGGGGGGGGGGGGGGGGGGGGGGGGGGGGGGGGGGGGGGGGGGGGGGGGGGGGGGGGGGGGGGGGGGGGGGGGGGGGGGGGGGGGGGGGGGGGGGGGGGGGGGGGGGGGGGGGGGGGGGGGGGGGGGGGGGGGGGGGGGGGGGGGGGGGGGGGGGGGGGGGGGGGGGGGGGGGGGGGGGGGGGGGGGGGGGGGGGGGGGGGGGGGGGGGGGGGGGGGGGGGGGGGGGGGGGGGGGGGGGGGGGGGGGGGGGGGGGGGGGGGGGGGGGGGGGGGGGGGGGGGGGGGGGGGGGGGGGGGGGGGGGGGGGGGGGGGGGGGGGGGGGGGGGGGGGGGGGGGGGGGGGGGGGGGGGGGGGGGGGGGGGGGGGGGGGGGGGGGGGGGGGGGGGGGGGGGGGGGGGGGGGGGGGGGGGGGGGGGGGGGGGGGGGGGGGGGGGGGGGGGGGGGGGGGGGGGGGGGGGGGGGGGGGGGGGGGGGGGGGGGGGGGGGGGGGGGGGGGGGGGGGGGGGGGGGGGGGGGGGGGGGGGGGGGGGGGGGGGGGGGGGGGGGGGGGGGGGGGGGGGGGGGGGGGGGGGGGGGGGGGGGGGGGGGGGGGGGGGGGGGGGGGGGGGGGGGGGGGGGGGGGGGGGGGGGGGGGGGGGGGGGGGGGGGGGGGGGGGGGGGGGGGGGGGGGGGGGGGGGGGGGGGGGGGGGGGGGGGGGGGGGGGGGGGGGGGGGGGGGGGGGGGGGGGGGGGGGGGGGGGGGGGGGGGGGGGGGGGGGGGGGGGGGGGGGGGGGGGGGGGGGGGGGGGGGGGGGGGGGGGGGGGGGGGGGGGGGGGGGGGGGGGGGGGGGGGGGGGGGGGGGGGGGGGGGGGGGGGGGGGGGGGGGGGGGGGGGGGGGGGGGGGGGGGGGGGGGGGGGGGGGGGGGGGGGGGGGGGGGGGGGGGGGGGGGGGGGGGGGGGGGGGGGGGGGGGGGGGGGGGGGGGGGGGGGGGGGGGGGGGGGGGGGGGGGGGGGGGGGGGGGGGGGGGGGGGGGGGGGGGGGGGGGGGGGGGGGGGGGGGGGGGGGGGGGGGGGGGGGGGGGGGGGGGGGGGGGGGGGGGGGGGGGGGGGGGGGGGGGGGGGGGGGGGGGGGGGGGGGGGGGGGGGGGGGGGGGGGGGGGGGGGGGGGGGGGGGGGGGGGGGGGGGGGGGGGGGGGGGGGGGGGGGGGGGGGGGGGGGGGGGGGGGGGGGGGGGGGGGGGGGGGGGGGGGGGGGGGGGGGGGGGGGGGGGGGGGGGGGGGGGGGGGGGGGGGGGGGGGGGGGGGGGGGGGGGGGGGGGGGGGGGGGGGGGGGGGGGGGGGGGGGGGGGGGGGGGGGGGGGGGGGGGGGGGGGGGGGGGGGGGGGGGGGGGGGGGGGGGGGGGGGGGGGGGGGGGGGGGGGGGGGGGGGGGGGGGGGGGGGGGGGGGGGGGGGGGGGGGGGGGGGGGGGGGGGGGGGGGGGGGGGGGGGGGGGGGGGGGGGGGGGGGGGGGGGGGGGGGGGGGGGGGGGGGGGGGGGGGGGGGGGGGGGGGGGGGGGGGGGGGGGGGGGGGGGGGGGGGGGGGGGGGGGGGGGGGGGTGGGGGGGGGGGGGGGGGGGGGGGGGGGGGGGGGGGGGGGGGGGGGGGGGGGGGGGGGGGGGGGGGGGGGGGGGGGGGGGGGGGGGGGGGGGGGGGGGGGGGGGGGGGGGGGGGGGGGGGGGGGGGGGGGGGGGGGGGGGGGGGGGGGGGGGGGGGGGGGGGGGGGGGGGGGGGGGGGGGGGGGGGGGGGGGGGGGGGGGGGGGGGGGGGGGGGGGGGGGGGGGGGGGGGGGGGGGGGGGGGGGGGGGGGGGGGGGGGGGGGGGGGGGGGGGGGGGGGGGGGGGGGGGGGGGGGGGGGGGGGGGGGGGGGGGGGGGGGGGGGGGGGGGGGGGGGGGGGGGGGGGGGGGGGGGGGGGGGGGGGGGGGGGGGGGGGGGGGGGGGGGGGGGGGGGGGGGGGGGGGGGGGGGGGGGGGGGGGGGGGGGGGGGGGGGGGGGGGGGGGGGGGGGGGGGGGGGGGGGGGGGGGGGGGGGGGGGGGGGGGGGGGGGGGGGGGGGGGGGGGGGGGGGGGGGGGGGGGGGGGGGGGGGGGGGGGGGGGGGGGGGGGGGGGGGGGGGGTGGGGGGGGGGGGGGGGGGGGGGGGGGGGGGGGGGGGGGGGGGGGGGGGGGGGGGGGGGGGGGGGGGGGGGGGGGGGGGGGGGGGGGGGGGGGGGGGGGGGGGGGGGGGGGGGGGGGGGGGGGGGGGGGGGGGGGGGGGGGGGGGGGGGGGGGGGGGGGGGGGGGGGGGGGGGGGGGGGGGGGGGGGGGGGGGGGGGGGGGGGGGGGGGGGGGGGGGGGGGGGGGGGGGGGGGGGGGGGGGGGGGGGGGGGGGGGGGGGGGGGGGGGGGGGGGGGGGGGGGGGGGGGGGGGGGGGGGGGGGGGGGGGGGGGGGGGGGGGGGGGGGGGGGGGGGGGGGGGGGGGGGGGGGGGGGGGGGGGGGGGGGGGGGGGGGGGGGGGGGGGGGGGGGGGGGGGGGGGGGGGGGGGGGGGGGGGGGGGGGGGGGGGGGGGTGGGGGGGGGGGGGGGGGGGGGGGGGGGGGGGGGGGGGGGGGGGGGGGGGGGGGGGGGGGGGGGGGGGGGGGGGGGGGGGGGGGGGGGGGGGGGGGGGGGGGGGGGGGGGGGGGGGGGGGGGGGGGGGGGGGGGGGGGGGGGGGGGGGGGGGGGGGGGGGGGGGGGGGGGGGGGGGGGGGGGGGGGGGGGGGGGGGGGGGGGGGGGGGGGGGGGGGGGGGGGGGGGGGGGGGGGGGGGGGGGGGGGGGGGGGGGGGGGGGGGGGGGGGGGGGGGGGGGGGGGGGGGGGGGGGGGGGGGGGGGGGGGGGGGGGGGGGGGGGGGGGGGGGGGGGGGGGGGGGGGGGGGGGGGGGGGGGGGGGGGGGGGGGGGGGGGGGGGGGGGGGGGGGGGGGGGGGGGGGGGGGGGGGGGGGGGGGGGGGGGGGGGGGGGGGGTGGGGGGGGGGGGGGGGGGGGGGGGGGGGGGGGGGGGGGGGGGGGGGGGGGGGGGGGGGGGGGGGGGGGGGGGGGGGGGGGGGGGGGGGGGGGGGGGGGGGGGGGGGGGGGGGGGGGGGGGGGGGGGGGGGGGGGGGGGGGGGGGGGGGGGGGGGGGGGGGGGGGGGGGGGGGGGGGGGGGGGGGGGGGGGGGGGGGGGGGGGGGGGGGGGGGGGGGGGGGGGGGGGGGGGTGGGGGGGGGGGGGGGGGGGGGGGGGGGGGGGGGGGGGGGGGGGGGGGGGGGGGGGGGGGGGGGGGGGGGGGGGGGGGGGGGGGGGGGGGGGGGGGGGGGGGGGGGGGGGGGGGGGGGGGGGGGGGGGGGGGGGGGGGGGGGGGGGGGGGGGGGGGGGGGGGGGGGGGGGGGGGGGGGGGGGGGGGGGGGGGGGGGGGGGGGGGGGGGGGGGGGGGGGGGGGGGGGGGGGGGGGGGGGGGGGGGGGGGGGGGGGGGGGGGGGGGGGGGGGGGGGGGGGGGGGGGGGGGGGGGGGGGGGGGGGGGGGGGGGGGGTGGGGGGGGGGGGGGGGGGGGGGGGGGGGGGGGGGGGGGGGGGGGGGGGGGGGGGGGGGGGGGGGGGGGGGGGGGGGGGGGGGGGGGGGGGGGGGGGGGGGGGGGGGGGGGGGGGGGGGGGGGGGGGGGGGGGGGGGGGGGGGGGGGGGGGGGGGGGGGGGGGGGGGGGGGGGGGGGGGGGGGGGGGGGGGGGGGGGGGGGGGGGGGGGG
This sequence comes from Hygrophila difformis, assembly GCA_030278955.1. Classification (NCBI taxonomy): domain Eukaryota; kingdom Viridiplantae; phylum Streptophyta; class Magnoliopsida; order Lamiales; family Acanthaceae; genus Hygrophila; species Hygrophila difformis. Next base: position 50,858 of record JAOANR010000018.1, on the reverse strand, counting down.
GGGGGGGGGGGGGGGGGGGGGGGGGGGGGGGGGGGGGGGGGGGGGGGGGGGGGGGGGGGGGGGGGGGGGGGGGGGGGGGGGGGGGGGGGGGGGGGGGGGGGGGGGGGGGGGGGGGGGGGGGGGGGGGGGGGGGGGGGGGGGGGGGGGGGGGGGGGGGGGGGGGGGGGGGGGGGGGGGGGGGGGGGGGGGGGGGGGGGGGGGGGGGGGGGGGGGGGGGGGGGGGGGGGGGGGGGGGGGGGGGGGGGGGGGGGGGGGGGGGGGGGGGGGGGGGGGGGGGGGGGGGGGGGGGGGGGGGGGGGGGGGGGGGGGGGGGGGGGGGGGGGGGGGGGGGGGGGGGGGGGGGGGGGGGGGGGGGGGGGGGGGGGGGGGGGGGGGGGGGGTGGGGGGGGGGGGGGGGGGGGGGGGGGGGGGGGGGGGGGGGGGGGGGGGGGGGGGGGGGGGGGGGGGGGGGGGGGGGGGGGGGGGGGGGGGGGGGGGGGGGGGGGGGGGGGGGGGGGGGGGGGGGGGGGGGGGGGGGGGGGGGGGGGGGGGGGGGGGGGGGGGGGGGGGGGGGGGGGGGGGGGGGGGGGGGGGGGGGGGGGGGGGGGGGGGGGGGGGGGGGGGGGGGGGGGGGGGGGGGGGGGGGGGGGGGGGGGGGGGGGGGGGGGGGGGGGGGGGGGGGGGGGGGGGGGGGGGGGGGGGGGGGGGGGGGGGGGGGGGGGGGGGGGGGGGGGGGGGGGGGGGGGGGGGGGGGGGGGGGGGGGGGGGGGGGGGGTGGGGGGGGGGGGGGGGGGGGGGGGGGGGGGGGGGGGGGGGGGGGGGGGGGGGGGGGGGGGGGGGGGGGGGGGGGGGGGGGGGGGGGGGGGGGGGGGGGGGGGG
>JAOANR010000018.1:2500-42500 GCA_030278955.1 Hygrophila difformis | reverse complement strand
GGGGGGGGGGGGGGGGGGGGGGGGGGGGGGGGGGGGGGGGGGGGGGGGGGGGGGGGGGGGGGGGGGGGGGGGGGGGGGGGGGGGGGGGGGGGGGGGGGGGGGGGGGGGGGGGGGGGGGGGGGGGGGGGGGGGGGGGGGGGGGGGGGGGGGGGGGGGGGGGGGGGGGGGGGGGGGGGGGGGGGGGGGGGGGGGGGGGGGGGGGGGGGGGGGGGGGGGGGGGGGGGGGGGGGGGGGGGGGGGGGGGGGGGGGGGGGGGGGGGGGGGGGGGGGGGGGGGTGGGGGGGGGGGGGGGGGGGGGGGGGGGGGGGGGGGGGGGGGGGGGGGGGGGGGGGGGGGGGGGGGGGGGGGGGGGGGGGGGGGGGGGGGGGGGGGGGGGGGGGGGGGGGGGGGGGGGGGGGGGGGGGGGGGGGGGGGGGGGGGGGGGGGGGGGGGGGGGGGGGGGGGGGGGGGGGGGGGGGGGGGGGGGGGGGGGGGGGGGGGGGGGGGGGGGGGGGGGGGGGGTGGGGGGGGGGGGGGGGGGGGGGGGGGGGGGGGGGGGGGGGGGGGGGGGGGGGGGGGGGGGGGGGGGGGGGGGGGGGGGGGGGGGGGGGGGGGGGGGGGTGGGGGGGGGGGGGGGGGGGGGGGGGGGGGGGGGGGGGGGGGGGGGGGGGGGGGGGGGGGGGGGGGGGGGGGGGGGGGGGGGGGGGGGGGGGGGGGGGGGGGGGTGGGGGGGGGGGGGGGGGGGGGGGGGGGGGGGGGGGGGGGGGGGGGGGGGGGGGGGGGGGGGGGGGGGGGGGGGGGGGGGGGGGGGGGGGGGGGGGGGGGGGGGGGGGGGGGGGGGGGGGGGGGGGGGGGGGGGGGGGGGGGGGGGGGGGGGGGGGGGGGGGGGGGGGGGGGGGGGGGGGGGGGGGGGGGGGGGGGGGGGGGGGGGGGGGGGGGGGGGGGGGGGGGGGGGGGGGGGGGGGGGGGGGGGGGGGGGGGGGGGGGGGGGGGGGGGGGGGGGGGGGGGGGGGGGGGGGGGGGGGGGGGGGGGGGGGGGGGGGGGGGGGGGGGGGGGGGGGGGGGGGGGGGGGGGGGGGGGGGGGGGGGGGGGGGGGGGGGGGGGGGGGGGGGGGGGGGGGGGGGGGGGGGGGGGGGGGGGGGGGGGGGGGGGGGGGGGGGGGGGGGGGGGGGGGGGGGGGGGGGGGGGGGGGGGGGGGGGGGGGGGGGGGGGGGGGGGGGGGGGGGGGGGGGGGGGGGGGGGGGGGGGGGGGGGGGGGGGGGGGGGGGGGGGGGGGGGGGGGGGGTGGGGGGGGGGGGGGGGGGGGGGGGGGGGGGGGGGGGGGGGGGGGGGGGGGGGGGGGGGGGGGGGGGGGGGGGGGGGGGGGGGGGGGGGGGGGGGGGGGGGGGGGGGGGGGGGGGGGGGGGGGGGGGGGGGGGGGGGGGGGGGGGGGGGGGGGGGGGGGGGGGGGGGGGGGGGGGGGGGGGGGGGGGGGGGGGGGGGGGGGGGGGGGGGGGGGGGGGGGGGGGGGGGGGGGGGGGGGGGGGGGGGGGGGGGGGGGGGGGGGGGGGGGGGGGGGGGGGGGGGGGGGGGGGGGGGGGGGGGGGGGGGGGGGGGGGGGGGGGGGGGGGGGGGGGGGGGGGGGGGGGGGGGGGGGGGGGGGGGGGGGGGGGGGGGGGGGGGGGGGGGGGGGGGTGGGGGGGGGGGGGGGGGGGGGGGGGGGGGGGGGGGGGGGGGGGGGGGGGGGGGGGGGGGGGGGGGGGGGGGGGGGGGGGGGGGGGGGGGGGGGTGGGGGGGGGGGGGGGGGGGGGGGGGGGGGGGGGGGGGGGGGGGGGGGGGGGGGGGGGGGGGGGGGGGGGGGGGGGGGGGGGGGGGGGGGGGGGGGGGGGGGGGGGGGGGGGGGGGGGGGGGGGGGGGGGGGGGGGGGGGGGGGGGGGGGGGGGGGGGGGGGGGGGGGGGGGGGGGGGGGGGGGGGGGGGGGGGGGGGGGGGGGGGGGGGGGGGGGGGGGGGGGGGGGGGGGGGGGGGGGGGGGGGGGGGGGGGGGGGGGGGGGGGGGGGGGGGGGGGGGGGGGGGGGGGGGGGGGGGGGGGGGGGGGGGGGGGGGGGGGGGGGGGGGGGTGGGGGGGGGGGGGGGGGGGGGGGGGGGGGGGGGGGGGGGGGGGGGGGGGGGGGGGGGGGGGGGGGGGGGGGGGGGGGGGGGGGGGGGGGGGGGGGGGGGGGGGGGGGGTGGGGGGGGGGGGGGGGGGGGGGGGGGGGGGGGGGGGGGGGGGGGGGGGGGGGGGGGGGGGGGGGGGGGGGGGGGGGGGGGGGGGGGGGGGGGGGGGGGGGGGGGGGGGGGGGGGGGGGGGGGGGGGGGGGGGGGGGGGGGGGGGGGGGGGGGGGGGGGGGGGGGGGGGGGGGGGGGGGGGGGGGGGGGGGGGGGGGGGGGGGGGGGGGGGGGGGGGGGGGGGGGGGGGGGGGGGGGGGGGGGGGGGGGGGGGGGGGGGGGGGGGGGGGGGGGGGGGGGGGGGGGGGGGGGGGGGGGGGGGGGGGGGGGGGGGGGGGGGGGGGGGGTGGGGGGGGGGGGGGGGGGGGGGGGGGGGGGGGGGGGGGGGGGGGGGGGGGGGGGGGGGGGGGGGGGGGGGGGGGGGGGGGGGGGGGGGGGGGGGGGGGGGGGGGGGGGGGGGGGGTGGGGGGGGGGGGGGGGGGGGGGGGGGGGGGGGGGGGGGGGGGGGGGGGGGGGGGGGGGGGGGGGGGGGGGGGGGGGGGGGGGGGGGGGGGGGGGGGGGGGGGGGGGGGGGGGGGGGGGGGGGGGGGGGGGGGGGGGGGGGGGGGGGGGGGGGGGGGGGGGGGGGGGGGGGGGGGGGGGGGGGGGGGGGGGGGGGGTGGGGGGGGGGGGGGGGGGGGGGGGGGGGGGGGGGGGGGGGGGGGGGGGGGGGGGGGGGGGGGGGGGGGGGGGGGGGGGGGGGGGGGGGGGGGGGGGGGGGGGGGGGGGGGGGGGGGGGGGGGGGGGGGGGGGGGGGGGGGGGGGGGGGGGGGGGGGGGGGGGGGGGGGGGGGGGGGGGGGGGGGGGGGGGGGGGGGGGGGGGGGGGGGGGGGGGGGGGGGGGGGGGGGGGGGGGGGGGGGGGGGGGGGGGGGGGGGGGGGGGGGGGGGGGGGGGGGGGGGGGGGGGGGGGGGGGGGGGGGGGGGGGGGGGGGGGGGGGGGGGGGGGGGGGGGGGGGGGGGGGGGGGGGGGGGGGGGGGGGGGGGGGGGGGGGGGGGGGGGGGGGGGGGGGGGGGGGGGGGGGGGGGGGGGGGGGGGGGGGGGGGGGGGGGGGGGGGGGGGGGGTGGGGGGGGGGGGGGGGGGGGGGGGGGGGGGGGGGGGGGGGGGGGGGGGGGGGGGGGGGGGGGGGGGGGGGGGGGGGGGGGGGGGGGGGGGGGGGGGGGGGGGGGGGGGGGGGGGGGGGGGGGGGGGGGGGGGGGGGGGGGGGGGGGGGGGGGGGGGGGGGGGGGGGGGGGGGGGGGGGGGGGGGGGGGGGGGGGGGGGGGGGGGGGGGGGGGGGGGGGGGGGGGGGGGGGGGGGGGGGGGGGGGGGGGGGGGGGGGGGGGGGGGGGGGGGGGGGGGGGGGGGGGGGGGGGGGGGGGGGGGGGGGGGGGGGGGGGGGGGGGGGGGGGGGGGGGGGGGGGGGGGGGGGGGGGGGGGGGGGGGGGGGGTGGGGGGGGGGGGGGGGGGGGGGGGGGGGGGGGGGGGGGGGGGGGGGGGGGGGGGGGGGGGGGGGGGGGGGGGGGGGGGGGGGGGGGGGGGGGGGGGGGGGGGGGGGGGGGGGGGGGGGGGGGGGGGGGGGGGGGGGGGGGGGGGGGGGGGGGGGGGGGGGGGGGGGGGGGGGGGGGGGGGGGGGGGGGGGGGGGGGGGGGGGGGGGGGGGGGGGGGGGTGGGGGGGGGGGGGGGGGGGGGGGGGGGGGGGGGGGGGGGGGGGGGGGGGGGGGGGGGGGGGGGGGGGGGGGGGGGGGGGGGGGGGGGGGGGGGGGGGGGGGGGGGGGGGGGGGGGGGGGGGGGGGGGGGGGGGGGGGGGGGGGGGGGGGGGGGGGGGGGGGGGGGGGGGGGGGGGGGGGGGGGGGGGGGGGGGGGGGGGGGGGGGGGGGGGGGGGGGGGGGGGGGGGGTGGGGGGGGGGGGGGGGGGGGGGGGGGGGGGGGGGGGGGGGGGGGGGGGGGGGGGGGGGGGGGGGGGGGGGGGGGGGGGGGGGGGGGGGGGGGGGGGGGGGGGGGGGGGGGGGGGGGGGGTGGGGGGGGGGGGGGGGGGGGGGGGGGGGGGGGGGGGGGGGGGGGGGGGGGGGGGGGGGGGGGGGGGGGGGGGGGGGGGGGGGGGGGGGGGGGGGGGGGGGGGGGGGGGGGGGGGGGGGGTGGGGGGGGGGGGGGGGGGGGGGGGGGGGGGGGGGGGGGGGGGGGGGGGGGGGGGGGGGGGGGGGGGGGGGGGGGGGGGGGGGGGGGGGGGGGGGGGGGGGGGGGGGGGGGGGGGGGGGGGGGGGGGGGGGGGGGGGGGGGGGGGGGGGGGGGGGGGGGGGGGGGGGGGGGGGGGGGGGGGGGGGGGGGGGGGGGGGGGGGGGGGGGGGGGGGGGGGGGGGGGGGGGGGGGGGGGGGGGGGGGGGGGGGGGGGGGGGGGGGGGGTGGGGGGGGGGGGGGGGGGGGGGGGGGGGGTGGGGGGGGGGGGGGGGGGGGGGGGGGGGGGGGGGGGGGGGGGGGGGGGGGGGGGGGGGGGGGGGGGGGGGGGGGGGGGGGGGGGGGGGGGGGGGGGGGGGGGGGGGGGGGGGGGGGGGGGGGGGGGGGGGGGGGGGGGGGGGGGGGGGGGGGGGGGGGGGGGGGGGGGGGGGGGGGGGGGGGGGGGGGGGGGGGGGGGGGGGGGGGGGGGGGGGGGGGTGGGGGGGGGGGGGGGGGGGGGGGGGGGGGGGGGGGGGGGGGGGGGGGGGGTGGGGGGGGGGGGGGGGGGGGGGGGGGGGGGGGGGGGGGGGGGGGGGGGGGGGGGGGGGGGGGGGGGGGGGGGGGGGGGGGGGGGGGGGGGGGGGGGGGGGGGGGGGGGGGGGGGGTGGGGGGGGGGGGGGGGGGGGGGGGGGGGGGGGGGGGGGGGGGGGGGGGGGGGGGGGGGGGGGGGGGGGGGGGGGGGGGGGGGGGGGGGGGGGGGGGGGGGGGGGGGGGGGGGGGGGGGGGGGGGGGGGTGGGGGGGGGGGGGGGGGGGGGGGGGGGGGGGGGGGGGGGGGGGGGGGGGGGGGGGGGGGGGGGGGGGGGGGGGGGGGGGGGGGGGGGGGGGGGGGGGGTGGGGGGGGGGGGGGGGGGGGGGGGGGGGGGGGGGGGGGGGGGGGGGGGGGGGGGGGGGGGGGGGGGGGGGGGGGGGGGGGGGGGGGGTGGGGGGGGGGGGGGGGGGGGGGGGGGGGGGGGGGGGGGGGGGGGGGGGGGGGGGGGGGGGGGGGGGGGGGGGGGGGGGGGGGGGGGGGGGGGGGGGGGGGGGGGGGGGGGGGGGGGGGGGGGGGGGGGGGGGGGGTGGGGGGGGGGGGGGGGGGGGGGGGGGGGGGGGGGGGGGGGGGGGGGGGGGGGGGGGGGGGGGGGGGGGGGGGGGGGGGGGGGGGGGGGGGGGGGGGGGGGGGGGGGGGGGGGGGGGGGGGGGGGGGGGGGGGGGGGGGGGGGGGGGGGGGGGGGGGGGGGGGGGGGGGGGGGGGGGGGTGGGGGGGGGGGGGGGGGGGGGGGGGGGGGGGGGGGGGGGGGGGGGGGGGGGGGGGGGGGGGGGGGGGGGGGGGGGGGGGGGGGGGGGGGGGGGGGGTGGGGGGGGGGGGGGGGGGGGGGGGGGGGGGGGGGGGGGGGGGGGGGGGGGGGGGGGGGGGGGGGGGGGGGGGGGGGGGGGGGGGGGGGGGGGGGGGGGGGGGGGGGGGGGGGGGGGGGGGGGGGGGGGGGGGGGGGGGGGGGGGGGGGGGGGGGGGGGGGGGGGGGGGGGGGGGGGGGGGGGGGGGGGGGGGGGGGGGGGGGGGGGGGGGGGGGGGGGGGGGGGGGGGGGGGGGGGGGGGGGGGGGGGGGGGGGGGGGGGGGGGGGGGGGGGGGGGGGGGGGGGGGGGGGGGGGGGGGGGGGGGGGGGGGGGGGGGGGGGGGGGGGGGGGGGGGGGGGGGGGGGGGGGGGGGGGGGGGGGGGGGGGGGGGGGGGGTGGGGGGGGGGGGGGGGGGGGGGGGGGGGGGGGGGGGGGGGGGGGGGGGGGGGGGGGGGGGGGGGGGGGGGTGGGGGGGGGGGGGGGGGGGGGGGGGGGGGGGGGGGGGGGGGGGGGGGGGGGGGGGGGGGGGGGGGGGGGGGGGGGGGGGGGGGGGGGGGGGGGGGGGGGGGGGGGGGGGGGGGGGGGGGGTGGGGGGGGGGGGGGGGGGGGGGGGGGGGGGGGGGGGGGGGGGGGGGGGGGGGGGGGGGGGGGGGGGGGGGGGGGGGGGGGGGGGGGGGGGGTGGGGGGGGGGGGGGGGGGGGGGGGGGGGGGGGGGGGGGGGGGGGGGGGGGGGGGGGGGGGGGGGGGTGGGGGGGGGGGGGGGGGGGGGGGGGGGGGGGGGGGGGGGGGGGGGGGGGGGGGGGGGGGGGGGGGGGGGGGGGGGGGGGGGGGGGGGGGGGGGGGGGGGGGGGGGGGGGGGGGGGGGGGGGGGGGGGGGGGGGGGGGGGGGGGGGGGGGGGGTGGGGGGGGGGGGGGGGGGGGGGGGGGGGGGGGGGGGGGGGGGGGGGGGGGGGGGGGGGGGGGGGGGGGGGGGGGGGGGGGGGGGGGGGGGGGGGGGGGGGGGGGGGGGGGGGGGGGGGGGGGGGGGGGGTGGGGGGGGGGGGGGGGGGGGGGGGGGGGGGGGGGGGGGGGGGGGGGGGGGGGGGGGGGGGGGGGGGGGGGGGGGGGGGGGGGGGGGGGGGGGGGGGGGGGGGGTGGGGGGGGGGGGGGGGGGGGGGGGGGGTGGGGGGGGGGGGGGGGGGGGGGGGGGGGGGGGGGGGGGGGGGGGGGGGGGGGGGGGGGGGGGGGGGGGGGGGGGGGGGGGGGGGGGGGGGGGGGTGGGGGGGGGGGGGGGGGGGGGGGGGGGGGGGGGGGGGGGGGGGGGGGGGGGGGGGGGGGGGGGGGGGGGGGTGGGGGGGGGGGGGGGGGGGGGGGGGGGGGGGGGGGGGGGGGGGGGGGGGGGGGGGGGGGGGGGGGGGGGGGGGGGGGGGGGGGGGGGGGGGGGGGGGGGGGGGGGGGGGGGGGGGGGGGGGGGGGGGGGGGGGGGGGGGGGGGGGGGGGGGGGGGGGGGGGGGGGGGGGGGGGGGGGGGGGGGGGGGGGGGGGGGGGGGGGGGGGGGGGGGGGGGGGGGGGGGGGGGGGGGGGGGGGGGGGGGGGGGGGGGGGGGGGTGGGGGGGGGGGGGGGGGGGGGGGGGGGGGGGGGGGGGGGGGGGGGGGGGGGGGGGGGGGGGGGGGGGGGGGGGGGGGGGGGGGGGGGGGGGGGGGGGGGGGGGGGGGGGGGGTGGGGGGGGGGGGGGGGGGGGGGGGGGGGGGGGGGGGGGGGGGGGGGGGGGGGGGGGGGGGGGGGGGGGGGGGGGGGGGGGGGGGGGGGGGGGGGGGGGTGGGGGGGGGGGGGGGGGGGGGGGGGGGGGGGGGGGGGGGGGGGGGGGGGGGGGGGGGGGGGGGGGGGGGGGGGGGGGGGGGGGGGGGGGGGGGGGGGGGGGGGGGGGGGGGGGGGGGGGGGGGGGGGGGGGGGGGTGGGGGGGGGGGGGGGGGGGGGGGGGGGGGGGGGGGGGGGGGGGGGGGGGGGGGGGGGGGGGGGGGGGGGGGGGGGGGGGGGGGGGGGGGGGGGGGGGGGGGGGGGGGGGGGGGGGGGGGGGGGGGGGGGGGGGGGGGGGGGGGGGGGGGGGGGGGGGGGGGGGGGGGGGGGGGGGGGGGGGGGGGGGGGGGGGGGGGGGGGGGGGGGGGGGGGGGGGGGGGGGGGGGGGGGGGGGGGGGGGGGGGGGGGGGGGGGGGGGGGGGGGGGGGGGGGGGGGGGGGGGGGGGGGGGGGGGGGGGGGGGGGGGGGGTGGGGGGGGGGGGGGGGGGGGGGGGGGGGGGGGGGGGGGGGGGGGGGGGGTGGGGGGGGGGGGGGGGGGGGGGGGGGGGGGGGGGGGGGGGGGGGGGGGGGGGGGGGGGGGGGGGGGGGGGGGGGGGGGGGGGGGGGGGGGGGGGGGGGGGGGGGGGGGGGGGGGGGGTGGGGGGGGGGGGGGGGGGGGGGGGGGGGGGGGGGGGGGGGGGGGGGGGGGGGGGGGGGGGGGGGGGGGGGGGGGGGGGGGGGGGGGGGGGGGGGGGGGGGGGGGGGGGGGGGGGGGGGTGGGGGGGGGGGGGGGGGGGGGGGGGGGGGGGGGGGGGGGGGGGGGGGGGGGGGGGGGGGGGGGGGGGGGGGGGGGGGGGGGGGGGGGGGGGGGGGGGGGGGGGGGGGGGGGGGGGGGGGGGGGGGGGGGGGGGGGGGGGGGGGGGGGGGGGGGGGGGGGGGGGGGGGGGGGGGGGGGGGGGGGGGGGGGGGGGGGTGGGGGGGGGGGGGGGGGGGGGGGGGGGGGGGGGGGGGGGGGGGGGGGGGGGGGGGGGGGGGGGGGGGGGGGGGGGGGGGGGGGGGGGGGGGTGGGGGGGGGGGGGGGGGGGGGGGGGGGGGGGGGGGGGGGGGGGGGGGGGGGGGGGGGGGGGGGGGGGGGGGGGGGGGGGGGGGGGGGGGGGGGGGGGGGGGGGGGGGGGGGGGGGGGGGGGGGGGGGGGGGGGGGGGGTGGGGGGGGGGGGGGGGGGGGGGGGGGGGGGGGGGGGGGGGGGGGGGGGGGGGGGGGGGGGGGGGGGGGGGGGGGGGGGGGGGGGGGGGGGGGGGGGGGGGGGGGGGGGGGGGGGGGGGGGGTGGGGGGGGGGGGGGGGGGGGGGGGGGGGGGGGGGGGGGGGGGGGGGGGGGGGGGGGGGGGGGGGGGGGGGGGGGGGGGGTGGGGGGGGGGGGGGGGGGGGGGGGGGGGGGGGGGGGGGGGGGGGGGGGGGGGGGGGGGGGGGGGGGGGGGGGGGGGGGGGGGGGGGGGGGGGGGGGGGGGGGGGGGGGGGGGGGGGGTGGGGGGGGGGGGGGGGGGGGGGGGGGGGGGGGGGGGGGGGGGGGGGGGGGGGGGGGGGGGGGGGGGGGGGGGGGGGGGGGGGGGGGGGGGGGGGGGGGGGGGGGGGGGGGGGGGGGGGGGGGGGGGGGGGGGGGGGGGGGGGGGGGGGGGGGGGGGGGGGGGGGGGGGGGGGGGGGGGGGGGGGGGGGGGGGGGGGGGGGGGGGGGGGGGGGGGGGGGGGGGGGGGGGGGGGGGGGGGGGGGGGGGGGGGTGGGGGGGGGGGGGGGGGGGGGGGGGGGGGGGGGGGGGGGGGGGGGGGGGGGGGGGGGGGGGGGGGGGGGGGGGGGGGGGGGGGGGGGGGGGGGGGGGGGGGGGGGGGGGGGGGGGGGGGGGGGGGGGGGGGGGGGGGGGGGGGGGGGGGGGGGTGGGGGGGGGGGGGGGGGGGGGGGGGGGGGGGGGGGGGGGGGGGGGGGGGGGGGGGGGGGGGGGGGGGGGGGGGGGGGGGGGGGGGGGGGGGGGGGGGGGGGGGGGGGGGGGGGGGGGGGGGGGGGGGGGGGGGGGGGGGGGGGGGGGGGGGGGGGGGGGGGGGGGGGGGGGGGGGGGGTGGGGGGGGGGGGGGGGGGGGGGGGGGGGGGGGGGGGGGGGGGGGGGGGGGGGGGGGGGGGGGGGGGGGGGGGGGGGGGGGGGGGGGGGGGGGGGGGGGGGGGGGGGGGGGGGGGGGGGGGGGGGGGGGGGGGGGGGGGGGGGGGGGGGGGGGGGGGGGGGGGGGGGGGGGGGGGGGGGGGGGGGGGGGGGGGGGGGGGGGGGGGGGGGGGGGGGGGGGTGGGGGGGGGGGGGGGGGGGGGGGGGGGGGGGGGGGGGGGGGGGGGGGGGGGGGGGGGGGGGGGGGGGGGGGGGGGGGGGGGGGGGGGGTGGGGGGGGGGGGGGGGGGGGGGGGGGGGGGGGGGGGGGGGGGGGGGGGGGGGGGGGGGGGGGGGGGGGGGGGGGGGGGGGGGGGGGGGGGGGGGGGGGGGGGGGGGGGGGGGGGGGGGGGGGGGGGGGGGGGGGGGGGGGGGGGGTGGGGGGGGGGGGGGGGGGGGGGGGGGGGGGGGGGGGGGGGGGGGGGGGGGGGGGGGGGGGGGGGGGGGGGGGGGGGGGGGGGGGGGGGGGGGGGGGGGGGGGGGGGGGGGGGGGGGGGGGGGGGGGGGTGGGGGGGGGGGGGGGGGGGGGGGGGGGGGGGGGGGGGGGGGGGGGGGGGGGGGGGGGGGGGGGGGGGGGGGGGGGGGGGGGGGGGGGGGGGGGGGGGGGGGGGGGGGGGGGGGGGGGGGGGGGGGGGGGGGGGGGTGGGGGGGGGGGGGGGGGGGGGGGGGGGGGGGGGGGGGGGGGGGGGGGGGGGGGGGGGGGGGGGGGGGGGGGGGGGGGGGGGTGGGGGGGGGGGGGGGGGGGGGGGGGGGGTGGGGGGGGGGGGGGGGGGGGGGGGGGGGGGGGGGGGGGGGGGGGGGGGGGGGGGGGGGGGGGGGGGGGGGGGGGGGGGGGGGGGGGGGGGGGGGGGGGGGGGGGGGGGGGGGGGGGGGGGGTGGGGGGGGGGGGGGGGGGGGGGGGGGGGGGGGGGGGGGGGGGGGGGGGGGGGGGGGGGGGGGGGGGGGGGGGGGGGGGGGGGGGGGGGGGGGGGGGGGGGGGGGGGGGGGGGGGGGGGGGGGGGGGGGGGGGGGGGGGGGGGGGGGGGGGGGGGGGGGGGGGGGGGGGGGGGGGGGGGGGGGGGGGGGGGGGGGGGGGGGGGGGGGGGGGGGGGGGTGGGGGGGGGGGGGGGGGGGGGGGGGGGGGGGGGGGGGGGGGGGGGGGGGGGGGGGGGGGGGGGGGGGGGGGGGGGGGGGGGGGGGGGGGGGGGGGGGGGGGGGGGGGGGGGGGGGGGGGGGGGGGGGGGGGGGGGGGGGGGGGGGGGGGGGGGGGGGGGGGTGGGGGGGGGGGGGGGGGGGGGGGGGGGTGGGGGGGGGGGGGGGGGGGGGGGGGGGGGGGGGGGGGGGGGGGGGGGGGGGGGGGGGGGGGGGGGGGGGGGGGGGGGGGGGTGGGGGGGGGGGGGGGGGGGGGGGGGGGGGGGGGGGGGGGGGGGGGGGGGGGGGGGGGGGGGGGGGGGGGGGGGGGGGGGGGGGGGGGGGGGGGGGGGGGGGGGGGGGGGGGGGGGGGGGGGGGGGGGGGGGGGGGGGGGGGGGGGGGGGGGGGGGGGGGGGGGGGGGGGGTGGGGGGGGGGGGGGGGGGGGGGGGGGGGGGGGGGGGGGGGTGGGGGGGGGGGGGGGGGGGGGGGGGGGGGGGGGGGGGGGGGGGGGGGGGGGGGGGGGGGGGGGGGGGGGGGGGGGGGGGGGGGGGGGGGGGGGGGGGGGGGGGGGGGGGGGGGGGGGGTGGGGGGGGGGGGGGGGGGGGGGGGGGGGGGGGGGGGGGGGGGGGGTGGGGGGGGGGGGGGGGGGGGGGGGGGGGGGGGGGGGGGGTGGGGGGGGGGGGGGGGGGGGGGGGGGGGGGGGGGGGGGGGGGGGGGGGGGGGGGGGGGGGGGGGGGGGGGGGGGGGGGGGGGGGGGGGGGGGGGGGGGGGGGGGGGGGGGGGGGGGGGGGGGGGGGGGGGGGGGGGGGGGGGGGGGGGGGGGGGGGGGGGGGGGGGGGGGGGGGGGGGGGGGGGGGGGGGGGGGGGGGGGGGGGGGGGGGGGGGGGGGGGGGGGGGGGGGGGGGGGGGGGGGGGGGGGGGGGGGGGGGGGGGGGTGGGGGGGGGGGGGGGGGGGGGGGGGGGGGGGGGGGGGGGGGGGGGGGGGGGGGGGGGGGGGGGGGGGGGGGGGGGGGGGGGGGGGGGGGGGGGGGGGGGGGTGGGGGGGGGGGGGGGGGGGGGGGGGGGGGGGGGGGGGGGGGGGGGGGGGGGGGGGGGGGGGGGGGGGGGGGGGGGGGGGGGGGGGGGGGGGGGGGGGGGGGGGGGGGGGTGGGGGGGGGGGGGGGGGGGGGGGGGGGGGGGGGGGGGGGGGGGGGGGGGGGGGGGGGGGGGGGGGGGGGGGGGGGGGGGGGGGGGGGGGGGGGGGGGGGGGGGGGGGGGGGGGGGGGGGGGGGGGGGGGGGGGGGGGGGGGGGGGGGGGGGGGGGGGGGGGGGGGGGGGGGGGGGGGGGGGGGGGGGGGGGGGGGGGGGGGGGGGGGGGGGGGGGGGGGGGGGGGGGGGGGGGGGGGGGGGGGGGGGGGGGGGGGGGGGGGGGGGGGGGGGGGGGGGGGGGGGGGGGGGGGGGGGGGGGGGGGGGGGGGGGGGGGGGGGGGGGGGGGGGGGGGGGGTGGGGGGGGGGGGGGGGGGGGGGGGGGGGGGGGGGGGGGGGGGGGGGGGGGGGGGGGGGGGGGGGGGGGGGGGGGGGGGGGGGGGGGGGGGGTGGGGGGGGGGGGGGGGGGGGGGGGGGGGGGGGGGGGTGGGGGGGGGGGGGGGGGGGGGGGGGGGGGGGGGGGGGGGGGGGGGGGGGGGGGGGGGGGGGGGGGGGGGGGGGGGGGGGGGGGGGGGGGGGGGGGGGGGGGGGGGGGGGGGGGGGGGGGGGGGGGGGGGGGGGGGGGGGGGGGGGGGGGGGGGGGGGGGGGGGGGGGGGGGGGGGGGGGGGGGGGGTGGGGGGGGGGGGGGGGGGGGGGGGGGGGGGGGGGGGGGGGGGGGGGGGGGGGGGGGGGGGGGGGGGGGGGGGGGGGGGGGGGGGGGGGGGGGGGGGGGGGGGGGGGGGGGGGGGGGGGGGGGGGGGGGGGGGGGGGGGGGGGGGGGGGGGGGGGGGGGGGGGGGGGGGGGGGGGGGGGTGGGGGGGGGGGGGGGGGGGGGGGGGGGGGGGGGGGGGGGGGGGGGGGGGGGGGGGGGGGGGGGGGGGGGGGGGGGGGGGGGGGGGGGGGGGGGGGGGGGGGGGGGGGGGGGGGGGGGGGGGGGGGGGGGGGGGGGGGGGGGGGGGGGGGGGGGGGGGGGGGGGGGGGTGGGGGGGGGGGGGGGGGGGGGGGGGGGGGGGGGGGGGGGGGGGGGGGGGGGGGGGGGGGGGGGGGGGGGGGGGGGGGGGGGGGGGGGGGGGGGGGGGGGGGGGGGGGGGGGGGGGGGGGGGGGGGGGGGGGGGGGGGGGGGGGGGGGGGGGGGGGGGGGGGGGGGGGGGGGGGGGGGGGGGGGGGGGGGGGGGGGGGGGGGGGGGGTGGGGGGGGGGGGGGGGGGGGGGGGGGTGGGGGGGGGGGGGGGGGGGGGGGGGGGGGGGGGGGGGGGGGGGGGGGGGGGGGGGGGGGGGGGGGGGGGGGGGGGGGGGGGGGGGGGGGGGGTGGGGGGGGGGGGGGGGGGGGGGGGGGGGGGGGGGGGGGGGGGGGGGGGGGGGGGGTGGGGGGGGGGGGGGGGGGGGTGGGGGGGGGGGGGGGGGGGGGGGGGGGGGGGGGGGGGGGGGGGGGGGGGGGGGGGGTGGGGGGGGGGGGGGGGGGGGGGGGGGGGGGGGGGGGGGGGGGGGGGGGGGGGGGGGGGGGGGGGGGGGGGGGGGGGGGGGGGGGGGGGGGGGGGGGGGGGGGGGGGGGGGGGGGGGGGGGGGGGGGGGGGGGGGGGGGGGGGGGGGGGGGGGGGGGGGGGGGGGGGGGGGGGGGGGGGGGGGGGTGGGGGGGGGGGGGGGGGGTGGGGGGGGGGGGGGGGGGGGGGGGGGGGGGGGGGGGGGGGGGGGGGGGGGGGGGGGGGGTGGGGGGGGGGGGGGGGGGGGGGGGGGGGGGGGGGGGGGGGGGGGGGGGGGGGGGGGGGGGGGGGGGGGGGGGGGGGGGGGGGGGGGGGGGGGGGGGGTGGGGGGGGGGGGGGGGGGGGGGGGGGGGGGGGGGGGGGGGGGGGGGGGGGGGGGGGGGGGGGGGGTGGGGGGGGGGGGGGGGGGGGGGGGGGGGGGGGGGGGGGGGGGGGGGGGGGGGGGGGGGGGGGGGGGGGGGGGGGGGGGGGGGGGGGGGGGGGGGGGGGGGGGGGGGGGGGGGGGGGGGGGGGGGGGGGGGGGGGGGGGGGGGGGGGGGGGGGGGGGGGGGGGGGGGGGGGGGGGGGGGGGGGGGGGGGGGGGGGGGGGGGGGGGGGGGGGGGGGGGGGGGGGGGGGGGGGGGGGGGGGGTGGGGGGGGGGGGGGGGGGGGGGGGGGGGGGGGGGGGGGGGGGGGGGGGGGGGGGGGGGGGGGGGGGGGGGGGGGGGGGGGGGGGGGGGGGGGGGGGGGGGGGGGGGGGGTGGGGGGGGGGGGGGGGGGGGGGGGGGGGGGGGGGGGGGGGGGGGGGGGGGGGGGGGGGGGGGGGGGGGGGGGGGGGGGGGGGGGGGGGGGGGTGGGGGGGGGGGGGGGGGGGGGGGGGGGGGGGGGGGGGGGGGGGGGGGGGGGGGGGGGGGGGGGGGGGGGGGGGGGGGGGGGGGGGGGGGGGGGGGGGGGGGGGGGGGGGGGGGGGGGGGGGGGGGGGGGGGGGTGGGGGGGGGGGGGGGGGGGGGGGGGGGGGGGGGGGGGGGGGGGGGGGGGGGGGGGGGGGGGGGGGGGGGGGGGGGGGGGGGGGGGGGGGGGGGGGGGGGGGGGGGGGTGGGGGGGGGGGGGGGGGGGGGGGGGGGGGGGGGGGGGGGGGGGGGGGGGGGGGGGGGGGGGGGGGGGGGGGGGGGGGGGGGGGGGGGGGGGGGGGGGGGGGGGGGGGGGGGGGGGGGGGGGGGGGGGGGGGGGGGGTGGGGGGGGGGGGGGGGGGGGGGGGGGGGGGGGGGGGGGGGGGGGGGGGGGGGGGGGGGGGGGGGGGGGGGGGGGGGGGGGTGGGGGGGGGGGGGGGGGGGGGGGGGGGGGGGGGGGGGGGGGGGGGGGGGGGGGGGGGGGGGGGGGGGGGGGGGGGGGGGGGGGGGGGGGGGGGGGGGGGGGGGGGGGGGGTGGGGGGGGGGGGGGGGGGGGGGGGGGGGGGGGGGGGGGGGGGGGGGGGGGGGGGGGGGGGGGGGGGGGGGGGGGGGGGGGGGGGGGGGGGGGGGGGGGGGGGGGGGGGGGGGGGGGGGGGGGGGGGGGGGGGGGGGGGGGGGGGGGGGGGGGGGGGGGGGGGGGGGGGGGGGGGGGGGGGGGGGGGGGGGGGGGTGGGGGGGGGGGGGGGGGGGGGGGGGGGGGGGGGGGGGGGGGGTGGGGGGGGGGGGGGGGGGGGGGGGGGGGGGGGTGGGGGGGGGGGGGGGGGGGGGGGGGGGGGGGGGGGGGGGGGGGGGGGGGGGGGGGGGGGGGGGGGGGGGGGGGGGGGGGGGGGGGGGGGGGGGGGGGGGGGGGGGGGGGGGGGGGGGGGGGGGGGGGGGGGGGGGGGGGGGGGGGGGGGGGGGGGGGGGGGGGGGGGGGGGGGGGGGGGGGGGGGGGTGGGGGGGGGGGGGGGGGGGGGGGGGGGGGGGGGGGGGGGGGGGGGGGGGGGGGGGGGGGGGGGGGGGGGGGGGGGGGGGGGGGGGGGGGGGGGGGGGGGGGGGGGGGGGGGGGGGGGGGGGGGGGGGGGGGGTGGGGGGGGGGGGGGGGGGGGGGGGGGGGGGGGGGGGGGGGGGGGGGGGGGGGGGTGGGGGGGGGGGGGGGGGGGGGGGGGGGGGGGGGGGGGGGGGGGGGGGGGGGGGGGGGGGGGGGGGGGGGGGGGGGGGGGGGGGGGGGGGGGGGGGGGGGGGGGGGGGGGGGGGGGGGGGGGGGGGGGGGGGGGGGGGGGGGGGGGGGGGGGGGGGGGGGGGGGGGGGGGGGTGGGGGGGGGGGGGGGGGGGGGGGGGGGGGGGGGGGGGGGGGGGGGGGGGGGGGGGGGGGGGGGGGGGGGGGGGGGGGGGGGGGGGGGGGGGGGGGGGGGGGGGGGGGGGGGTGGGGGGGGGGGGGGGGGGGGGGGGGGGGGGGGGGGGGGGGGGGGGGGGGGGGGGGGGGGGGGGGGGGGGGGGGGGGGGGGGGGGGGGGGGGGGGGGGGGGGGGGGGGGGGGGGGGGGGGGGGGGGGGGGGGGGGGGGGGGGGGGGGGGGGGGGGGGGGGGGGGGGGGGGGGGGGGGGGGGGGGGGGGGGGGGGGGGGGGGGGTGGGGGGGGGGGGGGGGGGGGGGGGGGGGGGGGGGGGGGGGGGGGGGGGGGGGGGGGGGGGGGGGGGGGGGGGGGGGGGGGGGGGGGGGGGGGGGGGGGGGGGGGGGGGGGGGGGGGGGGGGGGGGGGGGGGGTGGGGGGGGGGGGGGGGGGGGGGGGGGGGGGGGGGGGGGTGGGGGGGGGGGGGGGGGGGGGGGGGGGGGGGGGGGGGGGGGGGGGGGGGGGGGGGGGGGGGGGGGGGGGGGGGGGGGGGGGGGGGGGGGGGGGGGGGGGGGGGGGGGGGGGGGGGGGGGGGGGGGGGGGGGGGGGGGGGGGGGGGGGGGGGGGGGGGGGGGGGGGGGGGGGGGGGGGGGGGGGGGGGGGGGGGGGGGGGGGGGGGGGGGGGGGGGGGGGGGGGGGGGGGGGGGGGGGGGGGGGGGGGGGGGGGGGGGGGGGGGGGGGGGGGGGGGGGGGGGGGTGGGGGGGGGGGGGGGGGGGGGGGGGGGGGGGGGGGGGGGGGGGGGGGGGGGGGGGGGGGGGGGGGGGGGGGGGGGGGGGGGGGGGGGGGGGGGGGGGGGGGGGGGGGGGGGGGGGGGGGGGGGGGGGGGGGGGGGGGGGGGGGGGGGGGGGGGGGGGGGGGTGGGGGGGGGGGGGGGGGGGGGGGGGGGGGGGGGGGGGGGGGGGGGGGGGGTGGGGGGGGGGGGGGGGGGGGGGGGGGGGGGGGGGGGGGGGGTGGGGGGGGGGGGGGGGGGGGGGGGGGGGGGGGGGGGGGGGGGGGGGGGGGGGGGGGGGGGGGGGGGGGGGGGGGGGGGGGGGGGGGTGGGGGGGGGGGGGGGGGGGGGGGGGGGGGGGGGGGGGGGGGGGGGGGGGGGGGGGGGGGGGGGGGGGGGGGGGGGGGGGGGGGGGGGGGGGGGGGGGGGGGGGGGGGTGGGGGGGGGGGGGGGGGGGGGGGGGGGGGGGGGGGGGGGGGGGGGGGGGGGGGGGGGGGGGGGGGGTGGGGGGGGGGGGGGGGGGGGGGGGGGGGGGGGGGGGGGGGGGGGGGGGGGGGGGGGGGGGGGGGGGGGGGGGGGGGGGGGGGGGGGGGGGGGGGGGGGGGGGGGGGGGGGGGGGGGGGGGGGGGGGGGGGGGGGGGGGGGTGGGGGGGGGGGGGGGGGGGGGGGGGGGGGGGGGGGGGGGGGGGGGGGGGGGGGGGGGGGGGGGGGGGGGGGGGGGGGGGGGGGGGGGGGGGGGGGGGGGGGGGGGGGGGGGGGGGGGGGGGGGGGGGGGGGGGGGGGGGGGGGGGGGGGGGGGGGGGGGGGGGGGGGGGGGGGGGGGGGGGGGGGGGGGGGGGGGGGGGGGGGGGGGGGGGGGGGGGGGGGGGGGGGGGGGGGGGGGGGGGGGGGGGGGGGGGGGGGGGGGGGGGGGGGGGGGGGGGGGGGGGGGGGGGGGGGGGGGGGGGGGGGGGGGGGGGGGGGTGGGGGGGGGGGGGGGGGGGGGGGGGGGGGGGGGGGGGGGGGGGGGGGGGGGGGGGGGGGGGGGGGGGGGGGGGGGGGGGGGGGGGGGGGGGGGGGGGGGGGGGGGGGGGGGTGGGGGGGGGGGGGGGGGGGGGGGGGGGGGGGGGGGGGGGGGGGGGGGGGGGGGGGGGGGGGGGGGGGGGGGGGGGGGGGGGGGGTGGGGGGGGGGGGGGGGGGGGGGGGGGGGGGGGGGGGGGGGGGGGGGGGGGGGGGGGGGGGGGGGGGGGGGGGGGGGGGGGGGGGGGGGGGGGGGGGGGGGGGGGGGGGGGGGGGGGGGGGGGGGGGGGGGGGGGGGGGGGGGGGGGGGGGGGGGGGGGGGGGGGGGGGGGGGGGGGGGGGGGGGGGGGGGGGGGGGGGGGGGGGGGGGGGGGGGGGGGGGGGGGGGGGGGGGGGGGGGGGGGGGGGGGGGGGGGGGGGGGGGGGGGGGGGGGGGGGGGGGGGGGGGGGGGGGGGGGGGGGGGGGGGGGGGGGGGGGGGGGGGGGGGGGGGGGGGGGGGGGGGTGGGGGGGGGGGGGGGGGGGGGGGGGGGGGGGGGGGGGGGGGGGGGGGGGGGGGGGGGGGGGGGGGGGGGGGGGGGGGGGGTGGGGGGGGGGGGGGGGGGGGGGGGGGGGGGGGGGGGGGGTGGGGGGGGGGGGGGGGGGGGGGGGGGGGGGGGGGGGGGGGGGGGGGGGGGGGGGGGGGGGGGGGGGGGGGGGGGGGGGGGGGGGGGGGGGGGGGGGGGGGGGGGGGGGGGGGGGGGGGGGGGGGGGGGGGGGGGGGGGGGGGGGGGGTGGGGGGGGGGGGGGGGGGGGGGGGGGGGGGGGGGGGGGGGGGGGGGGGGTGGGGGGGGGGGGGGGGGGGGGGGGGGGGGGGGGGGGGGGGGGGGGGGGGGGGGGGGGGGGGGGGGGGGGGGGGGGGGGGGGGGGGGGGGGGGGGGGGGGGGGGGGGGGGGTGGGGGGGGGGGGGGGGGGGGGGGGGGGGGGGGGGGGGGGGGGGGGGGGGGGGGGGGGGGGGGGGGGGGGGGGGGGGGGGGGGGGGGGGGGGGGGGGGGGGGGGGGGGGGGGGGGGGGGGGGGGGGGGGGGGGGGGGGGGGGGGGGGGGGGGGGGGGGGGGGGGGGGGGGGGGGGGGGGGTGGGGGGGGGGGGGGGGGGGGGGGGGGGGGGGGGGGGGGGGGGGGGGGGGGGGGGGGGGGGGGGGGGGGGGGTGGGGGGGGGGGGGGGGGGGGGGGGGGGGGGGGGGGGGGGGGGGGGGGGGGGGGGGGGGGGGGGGGGGGGGGGGGGGGGGGGGGGGGTGGGGGGGGGGGGGGGGGGGGGGGGGGGGGGGGGGGGGGGGGGGGGGGGGGGGGGGGGGGGGGGGGGGGGGGGGGGGGGGGGGGGGGGGGGGGGGGGGGGGGGGGGGGGGGGGGGGGGGGGGGGGGGGGGGGGGGGGGGGGGGGGGGGTGGGGGGGGGGGGGGGGGGGGGGGGGGGGGGGGGGGGGGGGGGGGGGGGGGGGGGGGGGGGGGGGGGGGGGGTGGGGGGGGGGGGGGGGGGGGGGGGGGGTGGGGGGGGGGGGGGGGGGGGGGGGGGGGGGGGGGGGGGGGGGGGGGGGGGGGGGGGGGGGGGGGGGGGGGGGGGGGGGGGGGGGGGGGGGGGGGGGGGGGGGGGGGGGGGGGGGGGGGGGGGGGGGGGGGGGGGGGGGTGGGGGGGGGGGGGGGGGGGGGGGGGGGGGGGGGGGGGGGGGGGGGGGGGGGGGGGGGGGGGGGGGGGTGGGGGGGGGGGGGGGGGGGGGGGGGGGGGGGGGGGGGGGGGGGGGGGGGGGGGGGGGGGGGGGGGGGGGGGGGGGGGGGGGGGGGGGGGGGTGGGGGGGGGGGGGGGGGGGGGGGGGGGGGTGGGGGGGGGGGGGGGGGGGGGGGGGGGGGGGGGGGGGGGGGGGGGGGGGGGGGGGGGGGGGGGGGGGGGGGGGGGGGGGGGGGGGGGGGGGGGGGTGGGGGGGGGGGGGGGGGGGGGGGGGGGGGGGGGGGGGGGGGGGGGGGGGGGGGGGGGGGGGGGGGGGGGGGGGGGGGGGGGTGGGGGGGGGGGGGGGGGGGGGGGGGGGGGGGGGGGGGGGGGGGGGGGGGGGGGGGGGGGGGGGGGGGGGGGGGGGTGGGGGGGGGGGGGGGGGGGGGGGGGGGGGGGGGGGGGGGGGGGGGGGGGGGGGGGGGGGGGGGGGGGGGGGGGGGGGGGGGGGGGGGGGGGGGGGGGGGGGGGGGGGGGGGGGGGGGGGGGGGGGGGGGGGGGGGGGGGGGGGGGGGGGGGGGGGGGGGGGGGGGGGGGGGGGGGGGGGGGGGGGGGGGGGGGGGGGGGGGGGGGGGGGGGGGGGGGGGGGGGGGGGGGGGGGGGGGGGGGGGGGGGGGGGGGGGGGGGGGGGGGGGGGGGGGGGGGGTGGGGGGGGGGGGGGGGGGGGGGGGGGGGGGGGGGGGGGGGGGGGGGGGGGGGGGGGGGGGGGGGGGGGGGGGGGGGGGGGGGGGGGGGGGGGGGGGGGGGGGGGGGGGGGGGGGGTGGGGGGGGGGGGGGGGGGGGGGGGGGGGGGGGGGGGGGGGGGGGGGGGGGGGGGGGGGGGGGGGGGGGGGGGGGGGGGGGGGGGGGGGGGGGGGGGGTGGGGGGGGGGGGGGGGGGGGGGGGGGGGGGGGGGGGGGGGGGGGGGGGGGGGGGGGGGGGGGGGGGGGGGGGGGGGGGGGGGGGGGGGGGGGGGGGGGGGGGGGGGGGGGGGGGGGGGGGGGGGGGGGGGGGGGGGGGGGGGGGGGGGGGGGGGGGGGTGGGGGGGGGGGGGGGGGGGGGGGGGGGGGGGGGGGGGGGGGGGGGGGGGGGGGGGGGGGGGGGGGGGGGGGGGGGGGGGGGGGGGGGTGGGGGGGGGGGGGGGGGGGGGGGGGGGGGGGGGGGGGGGGGGGGGGGGGGGGGGGGTGGGGGGGGGGGGGGGGGGGGGGGGGGGGGGGGGGGGGGGGGGGGGGGGGGGGGGGGGGGGGGGGGGGGGGGGGGGGGGGGGGGGGGGGGGGGGGGGGGGGTGGGGGGGGGGGGGGGGGGGGGGGGGGGGGGGGGGGGGGGGGGGGGGGGGGGGGGGGGGGGGGGGGGGGGGGGGTGGGGGGGGGGGGGGGGGGGGGGGGGGGGGGGGGGGGGGGGGGGGGGGGGGGGGGGGGGGGGGGGGGGGGGGGGGGGGGGGGGGGGGGGGGGGGGGGGGGGGGGGGGGGGGGGGGGGGGGGGGGGGGGGGGGGGGGGGGGGGGGTGGGGGGGGGGGGGGGGGGGGGGGGGGGGGGGGGGGGGGGGGGGGGGGGGGGGGGGGGGGGGGGGGGGGGGGGGGGGGGGGGGGGGGGGGGGGGGGGGGGGGGGGTGGGGGGGGGGGGGGGGGGGGGGGGGGGGGGGGGGGGGGGGTGGGGGGGGGGGGGGGGGGGGGGGGGGGGGGGGGGGGGGGGGGGGGTGGGGGGGGGGGGGGGGGGGGGGGGGGGGGGGGGGGGGGGGGGGGGGGGGGGGGGGGGGGGTGGGGGGGGGGGGGGGGGGGGGGGGGGGGGGGGGGGGGGGGGGGGGGGGGGGGGGGGGGGGGGGGGGGGGGGGGGGGGGGGGGGGGGGGGGGGGGGGGGGGGGGGGGGGGGGGGGGGGGGGGGGGGGGGGGGGGGGGGGGGGGGGGGGGGGGGGGGGGGGGGGGGGGGGGGGGGGGGGGGGGGGGGGGGGGGGGGGGGGGGGGGGGGGGGGGGTGGGGGGGGGGGGGGGGGGGGGGGGGGGGGGGGGGGGGGGGGGGGGGGGGGGGGGGGGGGGGGGGGGGGGGGGTGGGGGGGGGGGGGGGGGGGGGGGGGGGGGGGGGGGGGGTGGGGGGGGGGGGGGGGGGGGGGGGGGGGGGGGGGGGGGGGGGGGGGGGGGGGGGGGGGGGGGGGGGGGGGGGGGGGGGGGGGGGTGGGGGGGGGGGGGGGGGGGGGGGGGGGGGGGGGGGGGGGGGGGGGGGGGGGGGGGGGGGGGGGGGGGTGGGGGGGGGGGGGGGGGGGGGGGGGGGGGGGGGGGGGGGGGGGGGGGGGGGGGGGGGGGGGGGGGGGGGGGGGGGGGGGGGGGGGGGGGGGTGGGGGGGGGGGGGGGGGGGGGGGGGGGGGGGGGGGGGGGGTGGGGGGGGGGGGGGGGGGGGGGGGGGGGGGGGGGGGGGGGGGGGGGGGGGGGGGGGGGGGGGGGGGGGGGGGGGGGGGGGGGGGGGGGGGGGGGGGGGGGGGGGGGGGGGGGGGGGGGGGGGGGGGGGGGGGGGGGGGGGGGGGGGGGGGGGGGGGGGGGGGGGGGGGGGGGGGGGGGGGGGGGGGGGGGGGGGGGGGGGGGGGGGGGGGGGGGGGGGGGGGGGGGGGGGGGGGGGGGGGGGGGGGGGGGGGGGGGGGGGGGGGGGGGGGGGGGGGGGGGGGGGGGGGGGGGGGGGGGGGGGGGGGGGTGGGGGGGGGGGGGGGGGGGGGGGGGGGGGGGGGGGGGGGGGGGGGGGGGGTGGGGGGGGGGGGGGGGGGGGGGGGGGGGGGGGGGGGGGGGGGGGGGGTGGGGGGGGGGGGGGGGGGGGGGGGGGGGGGGGGGGGGGGGGGGGGGGGGGGGGGGGGGGGGGGGGGGGGGGGGGGGGGGGGGGGGGGGGGGGGGGGGGGGGGGGGGGGGGGGGGGGGGGGGGGGGGGGGGGGGGGGGGGGGGGGGGGGGGGGGGGGGGGGGGGGGGGGGGGGGGGGGGGGGGGGGGGGGGGGGGGGGGGGGGGGGGGGGGGGGGGGGGGGGGGGGGGGGGGGGGGGGGGGGGGGGGGGGGGGGGGGGGGGGGGGGGGGGGGGGGGGGGGGGGGGTGGGGGGGGGGGGGGGGGGGGGGGGGGGGGGGGGGGGGGGGGGGGGGGGGGGGGGGGGGGGGGGGGGGGGGGGGGGGGGGGGGGGGGGGGGGGGGGGGGGGGGGGGGGGGGGGGGGGGGGGGGGGGGGGGGGGGGGGGGGGGGGGGGGGGGGGGGGGGGGGGGGGGGGGGGGGGGGGGGTGGGGGGGGGGGGGGGGGGGGGGGGGGGGGGGGGGGGGGGGGGGGGGGGGGGGGGGGGGGGGGGGGGGGGGGGGGGGGGGGGGTGGGGGGGGGGGGGGGGGGGGGGGGGGGGGGGGGGGGGGGGGGGGGGGGGGGGGGGGGGGGGGGGGGGGGGGGGGGGGGGGGGGGGGGGGGGGGGGGGGGGGGGGGGGGGGGGGGGGGGGGGGGGGGGGGGGGGGGGGGGGGGGGGGGGGGGGGGGGGGGGGGGGGGGGTGGGGGGGGGGGGGGGGGGGGGGGGGGGGGGGGGGGGGGGGGGGGGGGGGGGGGGGGGGGGGGGGGGGGGGGGGGGGGGGGGGGGGGGGGGGGGGGGGGGGGGGTGGGGGGGGGGGGGGGGGGGGGGGGGGGGGGGGGGGGGGGGGGGGGGGGGGGGGGGGGGGGTGGGGGGGGGGGGGGGGGGGGGGGGGGGGGGGGGGGGGGGGGGGGGGGGGGGGGGGGGGGGGGGGGGGGGGGTGGGGGGGGGGGGGGGGGGGGGGGGGGGGGGGGGGGGGGGGGGGGGGGGGGGGGGGGGGGGGGGGGGGGGGGGGGGGGGGGGGGGGGGGGGGGGGGGGGGGGGGGGGGGGGGGGGGGGGGGGGGGGGGGGGGGGGGGGGGGGGGGGGGGGGGGGGGGGGGGGGGGGGGGGGGGGGGGGGGGGGGGGGGGGGGGGGGGGGGGGGGGGGGGGGGGGGGGGGGGGGGGGGGGGGGGGGGGGGGTGGGGGGGGGGGGGGGGGGGGGGGGGGGGGGGGGGGGGGGGGGGGGGGGGGGGGGGGGGGGGGGGGGGGGGGGGGGGGGGGGGGGGGGGGGGGGGGGGGGTGGGGGGGGGGGGGGGGGGGGGGGGGGGGGGGGGGGGGGGGGGGGGGGGGGGGGGGGGGGGGGGGGGGGGGGGGGGGGGGGGGGGGGGGGGGGGGGGGGGGGGGTGGGGGGGGGGGGGGGGGGGGGGGGGGGGGGGGGGGGGGGGGGGGGGGGGGGGGGGGGGGGGGGGGGGGGGGGGGGGGGGGGGGGGGGGGGTGGGGGGGGGGGGGGGGGGGGGGGGGGGGGGGGGGGGGGGGGGGGGGGGGGGGGGGGGGGGGGGGGGGGGGGGGGGGGGGGGGGGGGGGGGGGGGGGGGGGGGGGGGGGGGGGGGGGGGGGGGGGGGGGGGGGGGGGGGGGGGGGGGGGGGGGGGGGGGGGGGGGGGGGGGGGGGGGGGGGGGGGGGGGGGGGGGGGGGGGGGGGGGGGGGGGGGGGGGGGGGGGGGGGGGGGGGGGGGGGGGGTGGGGGGGGGGGGGGGGGGGGGGGGGGGGGGGGGGGGGGGGGGGGGGGGGGGGGGGGGGGGGGGGGGGGGGGGTGGGGGGGGGGGGGGGGGGGGGGGGGGGGGGGGGGGGGGGGGGGGGGGGGGGGGGGGGGGGGGGGGGGGGGGGGGGGGGGGGGGGGGGGGGGGGGGGGGGGTGGGGGGGGGGGGGGGGGGGGGGGGGGGGGGGGGGGGGGGGGGGGGGGGGGGGGGGGGGGGGGGGGTGGGGGGGGGGGGGGGGGGGGGGGGGGGGGGGGGGGGGGGGGGGGGGGGGGGGGGGGGGGGGGGGGGGGGGTGGGGGGGGGGGGGGGGGGGGGGGGGGGGGGGGGGGGGGGGGGGGTGGGGGGGGGGGGGGGGGGGGGGGGGGGGGGGGGGGGGGGGGGGGGGGGGGGGGGGGGGGGGGGGGGGGGGGGGGGGGGGGGGGGGGGGGGGGGGGGGGGGGGGGGGGGGGGGGGGGGGGGGGGGGGGGGGGGGGGGGGGGGGGGGGGGGGGGGGGGGGGGGGGGGGGGGGGGGGGGGGGGGGGGGGGGGGGGGTGGGGGGGGGGGGGGGGGGGGGGGGGGGGGGGGGGGGGGGGGGGGGGGGGGGGGGGGGGGGGGGGGGGGGGGGGGGGGGGGGGGGGGGGGGGGGGGGGGGGGGGGGGGGGGGGGGGGGGGGGGGGGGGGGGGGGGGGGGGGGGGGGGGGGGGGGGGGGGGGGGGGGGGGGGGGGGGGGGGGGGGGGGGGGGGGGGGGGGGGGGGGGGGGGGGGGGGGGGGGGGGGGGGGGGGGGGGGGGGGGGGGACGGGGGGGGGGGGGGGGGGGGGGGGGGGGGGGGGGGGGGGGGGGGGGGGGGGGGGGGGGGGGGGGGGGGGGGGGGGGGGGGGGGGGGGGGGGGGGGGGGGGGGGGGGGGGGGGGGGGGGGGGGGGGGGGGGGGGGGGGGGTGGGGGGGGGGTGGGGGGGGGGGGGGGGGGGGGGGGGGGGGGGGGGGGGGGGGGGGGGGGGGGGGGGGGGGGGGGGGGGGGGGGGGGGGGGGGGGGGGGGGGGGGGGGGGGGGGGGGGGGGGGGGGGGGGGGGGGGGGGGGGGGGGGGGGGGGGGCGGGGGGGGGGGGGGGGGGGGGGGGGGGGGGGGGGGGGGGGGGGGGGGGGGGGGGGGGGGGGGGGGGGGGGGGGGGGGGGGAGGGGGGGGGGGGGGGGGGGGGGGGGGGGGGGGGGGGGGGGGGGGGGGGGGGGGGGGGGGGGGGGGGGGGGGGGGGGGGGGGGGGGGGGGGGGGGGGGGGGGGGGGGGGGGGGGGGGGGGGGGGGGGGGGGGGGGGGGGGGGGGGGGGGGGGGGGGGGGGGGGGGGGGGGGGGGGGGGGGGGGGGGGGGGGGGGGGGGGGGGGGGGGGGGGGGGGGGGGGGGGGGGGGGGGGGGGGGGGGGGGGGGGGGGGGGGGGGGGGGGGGGGGGGGGGGGGGGGGGGGGGGGGGGGGGGGGGGGGGGGGGGGGGGGGGGGGGGGGGGGGGGGGGGGGGGGGGGGGGGGGGGGGGGGGGGGGGGGGGGGGGGGGGGGGGGGGGGGGGGGGTGGGGGGGGGGGGGGGGGGGGGGGGGGGGGGGGGGGGGGGGGGGGAGGGGGGGGGGGGGGGGGGGGGGGGGGGGGGGGGGGGGGGGGGGGGGGGGGGGGGGGGGGGGGGGGGGGGGGGGGGGGGGGGGGGGGGGGGGGGGGGGGGGGGGGGGGGGGGGGGGGGGGGGGAGGGGGGGGGGGGGGGGGGGGGGGGGGGGGGGGGGGGGGGTGGGGGGGGGGGGGGGGGGGGGGGGGGGGGGGGGGGGGGGGGGGGGGGGGGGGGGGGGGGGGGGGGGGGGGGGGGGGGGGGGGGGGGGGGGGGGGGGGGGGGGGGGGTGGGGGGGGGGGGGGGGGGGGGGGGGGGGGGGGGGGGGGGGGGGGGTGGGGGGGGGGGGGGGGGGGGGGGGGGGGGGGGGGGGGGGGGGGGGGGGGGGGGGGGGGGGGGGGGGGGGGGGGGGGGGGGGGGGGGGGGGGGGGGGGGGGGGGGGGGGGGGGGGGGGGGGGGGGGGGGGGGGGGGGGGGGGGGGGGGGGGGGGGGGGGGGGGGGGGGGGGGGGGGGGGGGGGGGGGGGGGGGGGGGGGGGGGGGGGGGGGGGGGGGGGGGGGGGGGGGGGGGGGGGGGGGGGGGGGGGGGGGGGGGGGGGGGGGGGGGGGGGGGGGGGGGGGGGGGGGGGGGGGGGGGGGGGGGGGGGGGGGGGGGGGGGGGGGGGGGGGGGGGGGGGGGGGGGGGGGGGGGGGGGGGGGGGGGGGGGGGGGGGGGGGGGGGGGGGGGGGGGGGGGGGGGGGGGGGGGGGGGCGGGGGGGGGGGGGGGGGGGGGGGGGGGGGGGGGGGGGGGGGGGGGGGGGGGTGGGGGGGGGGGGCGGGGGGGGGGGGGGGGGGGGGCGGGGGGGGGGGGGGGGGGGGGGGGGGGGGGGGGGGGGGGGGGGGGGGGGGGGGGGGGGGGGGGGGGGGGGGGGGGGGTGGGGGGGGGCGGGGGGGGGGGGGGGGGGGGGGGGCGGGGGGGGGGGGGGGGGGGGGGGGGGGGGGGGGGGGGGGGGGGGGGGGGGGGGGGGGGGGGGGGGGGGGGGGGGGGGGGGGGGGGGGGGGGGGGGGGGGGGGGGGGGGGGGGGGGGGGGGGGGGGGGGGGGGGGGGGGGGGGGGGGGGGGGGGGGGGGGGGGGGGGGGGGGGGGGGGGGGGGGGGGGGGGGGGGGGGGGGGGGGGGGGGGGGGGGGGGGGGGGGGGGGGGGGGGGGGGGGGGGGGGGGGGGGGGGGGGGGGGGGGGGGGGGGGGGGGGGGGGGGGGGGGGGGGGGGGGGGGGGGGGGGGGGGGGGGGGGGGGGGGGGGGGGGGGGGGGGGGGGGGGGGGGGGGGGGGGGGGGGGGGGGGGGGGGGGGGGGGGGGGGGGGGGGGGGGGGGGGGGGGGGGGGGGGGGGGGGGGGGGGGGGGGGGGGGGGGGGGGGGGGGGGGGGGGGGGGGGGGGGGGGGGGGGGGGGGGGGGGGGGGGGGGGGGGGGGGGGGGGGGGGGGGGGGGGGGGGGGGGGGGGGGGGGGGGGGGGGGGGGGGGGGGGGGGGGGGGGGGGGGGGGGGGGGGGGGGGGGGGGGGGGGAGGGGGGGGGGGGGGGGGGGGGGGGGGGGGGGGGGGGGGGGGGGGGGGGGGGGGGGGGGGGGGGGGGGGGGGGGGGGGTGGGGGGGGGGGGGGGGGGGGGGGGGGGGGGGGGGGGGGGGGGGGGGGGGGGGGGGGGGGGGGGGGGGGGGGGGGGGGGGGGGGGGGGGGGGGGGGGGGGGGGGGGGGGGGGGGGGGGGGGGGGGGGGGGGGGGGGGGCGGGGGGGGGGGGGGGGGGGGGGGGGGGGGGGGGGGGGGGGGAGGGGGGGGGGGGGGGGGGGGGGGGGGGGGGGGGGGGGGGGGGGGGGGGGGGGGGGGGGGGGGGGGGGGGGGGGGGGGGGGGGGGGGGGGGGGGGGGGGGGGGGGGGGGGGGGGGGGGGGGGGGGGGGGGGGGGGGGGGGGGGGGGGGGGGGGGGGGGGGGGGGGGGGGGGGGGGGGGGGGGGGGGGGGGGGGGGGGGGGGGGGGGGGGGGGGGGGGGGGGGGGGGGGGGGGGGGGGGGGGGGGGGGGGGGGGGGGGGGGGGGGGGGGGGGGGGGGGGGGGGGGGGGGGGGGGGGGGGGGGGGGGGGGGGGGGGGGGGGGGGGGGGGGGGGGGGGGGGGGGGGGGGGGGGGGGGGGGGGGGGGGGGGGGGGGGGGGGGGGGGGGGGGGGGGGGGGGGGGGGGGGGGGGGGGGGGGGGGGGGGGGGGGGGGGGGGGGGGGGGGGGGGGGGGGGGGGGGGGGGGGGGGGGGGGGGGGGGGGGGGGGGGGGGGGGGGGGGGGGGGGGGGGGGGGGGGGGGGGGGGGGGGGGGGGGGGGGGGGGGGGGGGGGGGGGGGGGGGGGGGGGGGGGGGGGGGGGGGGGGGGGGGGGGGGGGGGGGGGGGGGGGGGGGGGGGGGGGGGGGGGGGGGGGGGGGGGGGGGGGGGGGGGGGGGGGGGGGGGGGGGGGGGGGGGGGGGGGGGGGGGGGGGGGGGGAGGGGTGGGGGGGGGCGGGGGGGGGGGGGGGGGGGGGGGGGCGGGGGGGGGGGGGGGGGGGGGGGGGGGGGGGGGGGGGGGGGGGGGGGGGGGGGGGGGGGGGGGGGGGGGGGGGGGGGGGGGGGGGGGGGGGGGGGGGGGGGGGGGGGGGGGGGGGGGGGGGGGGGGGGGGGGGGGGGGGGGGGGGGGGGGGGGGGGGGGGGGGGGGGGGGGGGGGGGGGGGGGGGGGGGGGGGGGGGGGGGGGGGGGGGGGGGGGGGGGGGGGGGGGGGGGGGGGGGGGGGGGGGGGGGGGGGGGGGGGGGGGGGGGGGGGGGGGGGGGGGGGGGGGGGGGGGGGGGGGGGGGGGGGGGGGGGGGGGGGGGGGGGGGGGGGGGGGGGGGGGGGGGGGGGGGGGGGGGGGGGGGGGGGGGGGGGGGGGGGGGGGGGGGGGGGGGGGGGGGGGGGGGGGGGGGGGGGGGGGGGGGGGGGGGGGGGGGGGGGGGGGGGGGGGGGGGGGGGGGGGGGGGGGGGGGGGGGGGGGGGGGGGGGGGGGGGGGGGGGGGGGGGGGGGGGGCGGGGGGGGGGGGGGGGGGGGGGGGGGGGGGGGGGGGGGGGGGGGGGGGGGGGGGGGGGGGGGGGGGGGGGGGGGGGGGGGGGGGGGGGGGGGGGGGGGGGGGGGGGGGGGGGGGGGGGGGGGGGGGGGGGGGGGGGGGGGGCGGGGGGGGGGGGGGGGGGGGGGGGGGGGGGGGGGGGGGGGGGGGGGGGGGGGGGGGGGGGGGGGGGGGGGGGGGGGGGGGGGGGGGGAGGGGGGGGGGGGGGGGGGGGGGGGGGGGGGGGGGGGGGGGGGGGGGGGGGGGGGGGGGGGGGGGGGGGGGGGGGGGGGGGGGGGGGGGGGGGGGGGGGGGGGGGGGGGGGGGGGGGGGGGGGGGGGGGGGGGGGGGGGGGGGGGGGGGGGGGGGGGGGGGGGGGGGGGGGGGGGGGGGGGGGGGGGGGGGGGGGGGGGGGGGGGGGGGGGGGGGGGGGGGGGGGGGGGGGGGGGGGGGGGGGGGGGGGGGGGGGGGGGGGGGGGGGGGGGGGGGGGGGGGGGGGGGGGGGGGGGGGGGGGGGGGGGGGGGGGGGGGGGGGGGGGGGGGGGGGGGGGGGGGGGGGGGGGGGGGGGGGGGGGGGGGGGGGGGGGGGGGGGGGGGGGGGGGGGGGGGGGGGGGGGGGGGGGGGGGGGGGGGGGGGGGGGGGGGGGGGGGGGGGGGGGGGGGGGGGGGGGGGGGGGGGGGGGGGGGGGGGGGGGGGGGGGGGGGCGGGGGGGGGGGGGGGGGGGGGGGGGGGGGGGGGGGGGGGGGGGGGGGGGGGGGGGGGGGGGGGGGGGGGGGGGGGGGGGGGGGGGGGGGGGGGGGGGGGGGGGGGGGGGGGGGGGGGGGGGGGGGGGGGGGGGGGGGGGGGGGGGGGGGGGGGGGGGGGGGGGGGGGGGGGCGGGCGGGGGGGCGGGGGGGGGGGGGGGGGGGGGGGGGGGGGGGGGGGGGGGGGGGGGCGGGGGGGGGGGGGGGGGGGTGGGGGGGGGGGGGGGGGGGGGGGGGGGGGGGGGGGGGGGGGGGGGGGGGGGGGGGGGGGGGGGGGGGGGGGGGGGGGGGGGGGGGGGGGGGGGGGGGGGGGGGGGGGGGGGGGGGGGGGGGGGGGGGGGGGGGGGGGGGGGGGGGGGGGGGGGGGGGGGGGGGGGGGGGGGGGGGGGGGGGGGGGGGGGGGGGGGGGGGGGGGGGGGGGGGGGGGGGGGGGGGGGGGGGGGGGGGGGGGGGGGGGGGGGGGGGGGGGGGGGGGGGGGGGGGGGGGGGGGGGGGGGGGGGGGGGGGGGGGGGGGGGGGGGGGGGGGGGGGGGGGGGGGGGGGGGGGGGGGGGGGGGGGGGGGGGGGGGGGGGGGGGGGGGGGGGGGGGGGGGGGGGGGGGGGGGGGGGGGGGGGGGGGGGGGGGGGGGGGGGGGGGGGGGGGGGGGGGGGGGGGGGGGGGGGGGGGGGGGGGGGGGGGGGGGGGGGGGGGGGGGGGGGGGGGGGGGGGGGGGGGGGGGGGGGGGGGGGGGGGGGGGGGGGGGGGGGGGGGGGGGGGGGGGGGGGGGGGGGGGGGGGGGGGGGGGGGGGGGGGGGGGGGGGGGGGGGGGGGGGGGGGGGGGGGGGGGGGGGGGGGGGGGGGGGGGGGGGGGGGGGGGGGGGGGGGGGGGGGGGGGGGGGGGGGGGGGGGGGGGGGGGGGGGGGGGGGGGGGGGGGGGGGGGGGGGGGGGGGGGGGGGGGGGGGGGGGGGGGGGGGGGGGGGGGGGGGGGGGGGGGGGGGGGGGGGGGGGGGGGGGGGGGGGGGGGGGGGGGGGGGGGGGGGGGGGGGGGGGGGGGGGGGGGGGGGGGGGGGGGGGGGGGGGGGGGGGGGGGGGGGGGGGGGGGGGGGGGGGGGGGGGGGGGGGGGGGGGGGGGGGGGGGGGGGGGGGGGGGGGGGGGGGGGGGGGGGGGGGGGGGGGGGGGGGGGGGGGGGGGGGGGGGGGGGGGGGGGGGGGGGGGGGGGGGGGGGGGGGGGGGGGGGGGGGGGGGGGGGGGGGGGGGGGGGGGGGGGGGGGGGGGGGGGGGGGGGGGGGGGGGGGGGGGGGGGGGGGGGGGGGGGGGGGGGGGGGGGGGGGGGGGGGGGGGGGGGGGGGGGGGGGGGGGGGGGGGGGGGGGGGGGG
The DNA here is from genome assembly GCA_030278955.1 of Hygrophila difformis. Classification (NCBI taxonomy): domain Eukaryota; kingdom Viridiplantae; phylum Streptophyta; class Magnoliopsida; order Lamiales; family Acanthaceae; genus Hygrophila; species Hygrophila difformis. The sequence continues at coordinate 12,120 of JAOANR010000018.1, read as the reverse complement.
GGGGGGGGGGGGGGGGGGGGGGGGGGGGGGGGGGGGGGGGGGGGGGGGGGGGGGGGGGGGGGGGGGGGGGGGGGGGGGGGGGGGGGGGGGGGGGGGGGGGGGGGGGGGGGGGGGGGGGGGGGGGGGGGGGGGGGGGGGGGGGGGGGGGGGGGGGGGGGGGGGGGGGGGGGGGGGGGGGGGGGGGGGGGGGGGGGGGGGGGGGGGGGGGGGGGGGGGGGGGGGGGGGGGGGGGGGGGGGGGGGGGGGGGGGGGGGGGGGGGGGGGGGGGGGGGGGGGGGGGGGGGGGGGGGGGGGGGGGGGGGGGGGGGGGGGGGGGGGGGGGGGGGGGGGGGGGGGGGGGGGGGGGGGGGGGGGGGGGGGGGGGGGGGGGGGGGGGGGGGGGGGGGGGGGGGGGGGGGGGGGGGGGGGGGGGGGGGGGGGGGGGGGGGGGGGGGGGGGGGGGGGGGGGGGGGGGGGGGGGGGGGGGGGGGGGGGGGGGGGGGGGGGGGGGGGGGGGGGGGGGGGGGGGGGGGGGGGGGGGGGGGGGGGGGGGGGGGGGGGGGGGGGGGGGGGGGGGGGGGGGGGGGGGGGGGGGGGGGGGGGGGGGGGGGGGGGGGGGGGGGGGGGGGGGGGGGGGGGGGGGGGGGGGGGGGGGGGGGGGGGGGGGGGGGGGGGGGGGGGGGGGGGGGGGGGGGGGGGGGGGGGGGGGGGGGGGGGGGGGGGGGGGGGGGGGGGGGGGGGGGGGGGGGGGGGGGGGGGGGGGGGGGGGGCGGGGGGGGGGGGGGGGGGGGGGGGGGGGGGGGGGGGGGGGGGGGGGGGGGGGGGGGGGGGGGGGGGGGGGGGGGGGGGGGGGGGGGGGGGGGGGGGGGGGGGGGGGGGGGGGGGGGGGGGGGGGGGGGGGGGGGGGGGGGGGGGGGGGGGGGGGGGGGGGGGGGGGGGGGGGGGGGGGGGGGGGGGGGGGGGGGGGGGGGGGGGGGGGGGGGGGGGGGGGGGGGGGGGGGGGGGGGGGGGGGGGGGGGGGGGGGGGGGGGGGGGGGGGGGGGGGGGGGGGGGGGGGGGGGGGGGGGGGGGGGGGGGGGGGGGGGGGGGGGGGGGGGGGGGGGGGGGGGGGGGGGGGGGGGGGGGGGGGGGGGGGGGGGGGGGGGGGGGGGGGGGGGGGGGGGGGGGGGGGGGGGGGGGGGGGGGGGGGGGGGGGGGGGGGGGGGGGGGGGGGGGGGGGGGGGGGGGGGGGGGGGGGGGGGGGGGGGGGGGGGGGGGGGGGGGGGGGGGGGGGGGGGGGGGGGGGGGGGGGGGGGGGGGGGGGGGGGGGGGGGGGGGGGGGGGGGGGGGGGGGGGGGGGGGGGGGGGGGGGGGGGGGGGGGGGGGGGGGGGGGGGGGGGGGGGGGGGGGGGGGGGGGGGGGGGGGGGGGGGGGGGGGGGGGGGGGGGGGGGGGGGGGGGGGGGGGGGGGGGGGGGGGGGGGGGGGGGGGGGGGGGGGGGGGGGGGGGGGGGGGGGGGGGGGGGGGGGGGGGGGGGGGGGGGGGGGGGGGGGGGGGGGGGGGGGGGGGGGGGGGGGGGGGGGGGGGGGGGGGGGGGGGGGGGGGGGGGGGGGGGGGGGGGGGGGGGGGGGGGGGGGGGGGGGGGGGGGGGGGGGGGGGGGGGGGGGGGGGGGGGGGGGGGGGGGGGGGGGGGGGGGGGGGGGGGGGGGGGGGGGGGGGGGGGGGGGGGGGGGGGGGGGGGGGGGGGGGGGGGGGGGGGGGGGGGGGGGGGGGGGGGGGGGGGGGGGGGGGGGGGGGGGGGGGGGGGGGGGGGGGGGGGGGGGGGGGGGGGGGGGGGGGGGGGGGGGGGGGGGGGGGGGGGGGGGGGGGGGGGGGGGGGGGGGGGGGGGGGGGGGGGGGGGGGGGGGGGGGGGGGGGGGGGGGGGGGGGGGGGGGGGGGGGGGGGGGGGGGGGGGGGGGGGGGGGGGGGGGGGGGGGGGGGGGGGGGGGGGGGGGGGGGGGGGGGGGGGGGGGGGGGGGGGGGGGGGGGGGGGGGGGGGGGGGGGGGGGGGGGGGGGGGGGGGGGGGGGGGGGGGGGGGGGGGGGGGGGGGGGGGGGGGGGGGGGGGGGGGGGGGGGGGGGGGGGGGGGGGGGGGGGGGGGGGGGGGGGGGGGGGGGGGGGGGGGGGGGGGGGGGGGGGGGGGGGGGGGGGGGGGGGGGGGGGGGGGGGGGGGGGGGGGGGGGGGGGGGGGGGGGGGGGGGGGGGGGGGGGGGGGGGGGGGGGGGGGGGGGGGGGGGGGGGGGGGGGGGGGGGGGGGGGGGGGGGGGGGGGCGGGGGGGGGGGGGGGGGGGGGGGGGGGGGGGGGGGGGGGGGGGGGGGGGGGGGGGGGGGGGGGGGGGGGGGGGGGGGGGGGGGGGGGGGGGGGGGGGGGGGGGGGGGGGGGGGGGGGGGGGGTGGGGGGGGGGGGGGGGGGGGGGGGGGGGGGGGGGGGGGGGGGGGGGGGGGGGGGGGGGGGGGGGGGGGGGGGGGGGGGGGGGGGGGGGGGGGGGGGGGGGGGGGGGGGGGGGGGGGGGGGGGGGGGGGGGGGGGGGGGGGGGGGGGGGGGGGGGGGGGGGGGGGGGGGGGGGGGGGGGGGGGGGGGGGGGGGGGGGGGGGGGGGGGGGGGGGGGGGGGGGGGGGGGGGGGGGGGGGGGGGGGGGGGGGGGGGGGGGGGGGGGGGGGGGGGGGGGGGGGGGGGGGGGGGGGGGGGGGGGGGGGGGGGGGGGGGGGGGGGGGGGGGGGGGGGGGGGGGGGGGGGGGGGGGGGGGGGGGGGGGGGGGGGGGGGGGGGGGGGGGGGGGGGGGGGGGGGGGGGGGGGGGGGGGGGGGGGGGGGGGGGGGGGGGGGGGGGGGGGGGGGGGGGGGGGGGGGGGGGGGGGGGGGGGGGGGGGGGGGGGGGGGGGGGGGGGGGGGGGGGGGGGGGGGGGGGGGGGGGGGGGGGGGGGGGGGGGGGGGGGGGGGGGGGGGGGGGGGGGGGGGGGGGGGGGGGGGGGGGGGGGGGGGGGGGGGGGGGGGGGGGGGGGGGGGGGGGGGGGGGGGGGGGGGGGGGGGGGGGGGGGGGGGGGGGGGGGGGGGGGGGGGGGGGGGGGGGGGGGGGGGGGGGGGGGGGGGGGGGGGGGGGGGGGGGGGGGGGGGGGGGGGGGGGGGGGGGGGGGGGGGGGGGGGGGGGGGGGGGGGGGGGGGGGGGGGGGGGGGGGGGGGGGGGGGGGGGGGGGGGGGGGGGGGGGGGGGGGGGGGGGGGGGGGGGGGGGGGGGGGGGGGGGGGGGGGGGGGGGGGGGGGGGGGGGGGGGGGGGGGGGGGGGGGGGGGGGGGGGGGGGGGGGGGGGGGGGGGGGGGGGGGGGGGGGGGGGGGGGGGGGGGGGGGGGGGGGGGGGGGGGGGGGGGGGGGGGGGGGGGGGGGGGGGGGGGGGGGGGGGGGGGGGGGGGGGGGGGGGGGGGGGGGGGGGGGGGGGGGGGGGGGGGGGGGGGGGGGGGGGGGGGGGGGGGGGGGGGGGGGGGGGGGGGGGGGGGGGGGGGGGGGGGGGGGGGGGGGGGGGGGGGGGGGGGGGGGGGGGGGGGGGGGGGGGGGGGGGGGGGGGGGGGGGGGGGGGGGGGGGGGGGGGGGGGGGGGGGGGGGGGGGGGGGGGGGGGGGGGGGGGGGGGGGGGGGGGGGGGGGGGGGGGGGGGGGGGGGGGGGGGGGGGGGGGGGGGGGGGGGGGGGGGGGGGGGGGGGGGGGGGGGGGGGGGGGGGGGGGGGGGGGGGGGGGGGGGGGGGGGGGGGGGGGGGGGGGGGGGGGGGGGGGGGGGGGGGGGGGGGGGGGGGGGGGGGGGGGGGGGGGGGGGGGGGGGGGGGGGGGGGGGGGGGGGGGGGGGGGGGGGGGGGGGGGGGGGGGGGGGGGGGGGGGGGGGGGGGGGGGGGGGGGGGGGGGGGGGGGGGGGGGGGGGGGGGGGGGGGGGGGGGGGGGGGGGGGGGGGGGGGGGGGGGGGGGGGGGGGGGGGGGGGGGGGGGGGGGGGGGGGGGGGGGGGGGGGGGGGGGGGGGGGGGGGGGGGGGGGGGGGGGGGGGGGGGGGGGGGGGGGGGGGGGGGGGGGGGGGGGGGGGGGGGGGGGGGGGGGGGGGGGGGGGGGGGGGGGGGGGGGGGGGGGGGGGGGGGGGGGGGGGGGGGGGGGGGGGGGGGGGGGGGGGGGGGGGGGGGGGGGGGGGGGGGGGGGGGGGGGGGGGGGGGGGGGGGGGGGGGGGGGGGGGGGGGGGGGGGGGGGGGGGGGGGGGGGGGGGGGGGGGGGGGGGGGGGGGGGGGGGGGGGGGGGGGGGGGGGGGGGGGGGGGGGGGGGGGGGGGGGGGGGGGGGGGGGGGGGGGGGGGGGGGGGGGGGGGGGGGGGGGGGGGGGGGGGGGGGGGGGGGGGGGGGGGGGGGGGGGGGGGGGGGGGGGGGGGGGGGGGGGGGGGGGGGGGGGGGGGGGGGGGGGGGGGGGGGGGGGGGGGGGGGGGGGGGGGGGGGGGGGGGGGGGGGGGGGGGGGGGGGGGGGGGGGGGGGGGGGGGGGGGGGGGGGGGGGGGGGGGGGGGGGGGGGGGGGGGGGGGGGGGGGGGGGGGGGGGGGGGGGGGGGGGGGGGGGGGGGGGGGGGGGGGGGGGGGGGGGGGGGGGGGGGGGGGGGGGGGGGGGGGGGGGGGGGGGGGGGGGGGGGGGGGGGGGGGGGGGGGGGGGGGGGGGGGGGGGGGGGGGGGGGGGGGGGGGGGGGGGGGGGGGGGGGGGGGGGGGGGGGGGGGGGGGGGGGGGGGGGGGGGGGGGGGGGGGGGGGGGGGGGGGGGGGGGGGGGGGGGGGGGGGGGGGGGGGGGGGGGGGGGGGGGGGGGGGGGGGGGGGGGGGGGGGGGGGGGGGGGGGGGGGGGGGGGGGGGGGGGGGGGGGGGGGGGGGGGGGGGGGGGGGGGGGGGGGGGGGGGGGGGGGGGGGGGGGGGGGGGGGGGGGGGGGGGGGGGGGGGGGGGGGGGGGGGGGGGGGGGGGGGGGGGGGGGGGGGGGGGGGGGGGGGGGGGGGGGGGGGGGGGGGGGGGGGGGGGGGGGGGGGGGGGGGGGGGGGGGGGGGGGGGGGGGGGGGGGGGGGGGGGGGGGGGGGGGGGGGGGGGGGTGGGGGGGGGGGGGGGGGGGGGGGGGGGGGGGGGGGGGGGGGGGGGGGGGGGGGGGGGGGGGGGGGGGGGGGGGGGGGGGGGGGGGGGGGGGGGGGGGGGGGGGGGGGGGGGGGGGGGGGGGGGGGGGGGGGGGGGGGGGGGGGGGGGGGGGGGGGGGGGGGGGGGGGGGGGGGGGGGGGGGGGGGGGGGGGGGGGGGGGGGGGGGGGGGGGGGGGGGGGGGGGGGGGGGGGGGGGGGGGGGGGGGGGGGGGGGGGGGGGGGGGGGGGGGGGGGGGGGGGGGGGGGGGGGGGGGGGGGGGGGGGGGGGGGGGGGGGGGGGGGGGGGGGGGGGGGGGGGGGGGGGGGGGGGGGGGGGGGGGGGGGGGGGGGGGGGGGGGGGGGGGGGGGGGGGGGGGGGGGGGGGGGGGGGGGGGGGGGGGGGGGGGGGGGGGGGGGGGGGGGGGGGGGGGGGGGGGGGGGGGGGGGGGGGGGGGGGGGGGGGTGGGGGGGGGGGGGGGGGGGGGGGGGGGGGGGGGGGGGGGGGGGGGGGGGGGGGGGGGGGGGGGGGGGGGGGGGGGGGGGGGGGGGGGGGGGGGGGGGGGGGGGGGGGGGGGGGGGGGGGGGGGGGGGGGGGGGGGGGGGGGGGGGGGGGGGGGGGGGGGGGGGGGGGGGGGGGGGGGGGGGGGGGGGGGGGGGGGGGGGGGGGGGGGGGGGGGGGGGGGGGGGGGGGGGGGGGGGGGGGGGGGGGGGGGGGGGGGGTGGGGGGGGGGGGGGGGGGGGGGGGGGGGGGGGGGGGGGGGGGGGGGGGGGGGGGGGGGGGGGGGGGGGGGGGGGGGGGGGGGGGGGGGGGGGGGGGGGGGGGGGGGGGGGGGGGGGGGGGGGGGGGGGGGGGGGGGGGGGGGGGGGGGGGGGGGGGGGGGGGGGGGGGGGGGGGGGGGGGGGGGGGGGGGGGGGGGGGGGGGGGGGGGGGGGGGGGGGGGGGGGGGGGGGGGGGGGGGGGGGGGGGGGGGGGGGGGGGGGGGGGGGGGGGGGGGGGGGGGGGGGGGGGGGGGGGGGGGGGGGGGGGGGGGGGGGGGGGGGGGGGGGGGGGGGGGGGGGGGGGGGGGGGGGGGGGGGGGGGGGGGGGGGGGGGGGGGGGGGGGGGGGGGGGGGGGGGGGGGGGGGGGGGGGGGGGGGGGGGGGGGGGGGGGGGGGGGGGGGGGGGGGGGGGGGGGGGGGGGGGGGGGGGGGGGGGGGGGGGGGGGGGGGGGGGGGGGGGGGGGGGGGGGGGGGGGGGGGGGGGGGGGGGGGGGGGGGGGGGGGGGGGGGGGGGGGGGGGGGGGGGGGGGGGGGGGGGGGGGGGGGGGGGGGGGGGGGGGGGGGGGGGGGGGGGGGGGGGGGGGGGGGGGGGGGGGGGGGGGGGGGGGGGGGGGGGGGGGGGGGGGGGGGGGGGGGGGGGGGGGGGGGGGGGGGGGGGGGGGGGGGGGGGGGGGGGGGGGGGGGGGGGGGGGGGGGGGGGGGGGGGGGGGGGGGGGGGGGGGGGGGGGGGGGGGGGGGGGGGGGGGGGGGGGGGGGGGGGGGGGGGGGGGGGGGGGGGGGGGGGGGGGGGGGGGGGGGGGGGGGGGGGGGGGGGGGGGGGGGGGGGGGGGGGGGGGGGGGGGGGGGGGGGGGGGGGGGGGGGGGGGGGGGGGGGGGGGGGGGGGGGGGGGGGGGGGGGGGGGGGGGGGGGGGGGGGGGGGGGGGGGGGGGGGGGGGGGGGGGGGGGGGGGGGGGGGGGGGGGGGGGGGGGGGGGGGGGGGGGGGGGGGGGGGGGGGGGGGGGGGGGGGGGGGGGGGGGGGGGGGGGGGGGGGGGGGGGGGGGGGGGGGGGGGGGGGGGGGGGGGGGGGGGGGGGGGGGGGGGGGGGGGGGGGGGGGGGGGGGGGGGGGGGGGGGGGGGGGGGGGGGGGGGGGGGGGGGGGGGGGGGGGGGGGGGGGGGGGGGGGGGGGGGGGGGGGGGGGGGGGGGGGGGGGGGGGGGGGGGGGGGGGGGGGGGGGGGGGGGGGGGGGGGGGGGGGGGGGGGGGGGGGGGGGGGGGGGGGGGGGGGGGGGGGGGGGGGGGGGGGGGGGGGGGGGGGGGGGGGGGGGGGGGGGGGGGGGGGGGGGGGGGGGGGGGGGGGGGGGGGGGGGGGGGGGGGGGGGGGGGGGGGGGGGGGGGGGGGGGGGGGGGGGGGGGGGGGGGGGGGGGGGGGGGGGGGGGGGGGGGGGGGGGGGGGGGGGGGGGGGGGGGGGGGGGGGGGGGGGGGGGGGGGGGGGGGGGGGGGGGGGGTGGGGGGGGGGGGGGGGGGGGGGGGGGGGGGGGGGGGGGGGGGGGGGGGGGGGGGGGGGGGGGGGGGGGGGGGGGGGGGGGGGGGGGGGGGGGGGGGGGGGGGGGGGGGGGGGGGGGGGGGGGGGGGGGGGGGGGGGGGGGGGGGGGGGGGGGGGGGGGGGGGGGGGGGGGGGGGGGGGGGGGGGGGGGGGGGGGGGGGGGGGGGGGGGGGGGGGGGGGGGGGGGGGGGGGGGGGGGGGGGGGGGGGGGGGGGGGGGGGGGGGGGGGGGGGGGGGGGGGGGGGGGGGGGGGGGGGGGGGGGGGGGGGGGGGGGGGGGGGGGGGGGGGGGGGGGGGGGGGGGGGGGGGGGGGGGGGGGGGGGGGGGGGGGGGGGGGGGGGGGGGGGGGGGGGGGGGGGGGGGGGGGGGGGGGGGGGGGGGGGGGGGGGGGGGGGGGGGGGGGGGGGGGGGGGGGGGGGGGGGGGGGGGGGGGGGGGGGGGGGGGGGGGGGGGGGGGGGGGGGGGGGGGGGGGGGGGGGGGGGGGGGGGGGGGGGGGGGGGGGGGGGGGGGGGGGGGGGGGGGGGGGGGGGGGGGGGGGGGGGGGGGGGGGGGGGGGGGGGGGGGGGGGGGGGGGGGGGGGGGGGGGGGGGGGGGGGGGGGGGGGGGGGGGGGGGGGGGGGGGGGGGGGGGGGGGGGGGGGGGGGGGGGGGGGGGGGGGGGGGGGGGGGGGGGGGGGGGGGGGGGGGGGGGGGGGGGGGGGGGGGGGGGGGGGGGGGGGGGGGGGGGGGGGGGGGGGGGGGGGGGGGGGGGGGGGGGGGGGGGGGGCGGGGGGGGGGGGGGGGGGGGGGGGGGGGGGGGGGGGGGGGGGGGGGGGGGGGGGGGGGGGGGGGGGGGGGGGGGGGGGGGGGGGGGGGGGGGGGGGGGGGGGGGGGTGGGGGGGGGGGGGGGGGGGGGGGGGGGGGGGGGGGGGGGGGGGGGGGGGGGGGGGGGGGGGGGGGGGGGGGGGGGGGGGGGGGGGGGGGGGGGGGGGGGGGGGGGGGGGGGGGGGGGGGGGGGGGGGGGGGGGGGGGGGGGGGGGGGGGGGGGGGGGGGGGGGGGGGGGGGGGGGGGGGGGGGGGGGGGGGGGGGGGGGGGGGGGTGGGGGGGGGGGGGGGGGGGGGGGGGGGGGGGGGGGGGGGGGGGGGGGGGGGGGGGGGGGGGGGGGGGGGGGGGGGGGGGGGGGGGGGGGGGGGGGGGGGGGGGGGGGGGGGGGGGGGGGGGGGGGGGGGGGGGGGGGGGGGGGGGGGGGGGGGGGGGGGGGGGGGGGGGGGGGGGGGGGGGGGGGGGGGGGGGGGGGGGGGGGGGGGGGGGGGGGGGGGGGGGGGGGGGGGGGGGGGGGGGGGGGGGGGGGGGGGGGGGGGGGGGGGGGGGGGGGGGGGGGGGGGGGGGGGGGGGGGGGGGGGGGGGGGGGGGGGGGGGGGGGGGGGGGGGGGGGGGGGGGGGGGGGGGGGGGGGGGGGGGGGGGGGGGGGGGGGGGGGGGGGGGGGGGGGGGGGGGGGGGGGGGGGGGGGGGGGGGGGGGGGGGGGGGGGGGGGGGGGGGGGGGGGGGGGGGGGGGGGGGGGGGGGGGGGGGGGGGGGGGGGGGGGGGGGGGGGGGGGGGGGGGGGGGGGGGGGGGTGGGGGGGGGGGGGGGGGGGGGGGGGGGGGGGGGGGGGGGGGGGGGGGGGGGGGGGGGGGGGGGGGGGGGGGGGGGGGGGGGGGGGGGGGGGGGGGGGGGGGGGGGGGGGGGGGGGGGGGGGGGGGGGGGGGGGGGGGGGGGGGGGGGGGGGGGGGGGGGGGGGGGGGGGGGGGGGGGGGGGGGGGGGGGGGGGGGGGGGGGGGGGGGGGGGGGGGGGGGGGGGGGGGGGGGGGGGGGGGGGGGGGGGGGGGGGGGGGGGGGGGGGGGGGGGGGGGGGGGGGGGGGGGGGGGGGGGGGGGGGGGGGGGGGGGGGGGGGGGGGGGGGGGGGGGGGGGGGGGGGGGGGGGGGGGGCGGGGGGGGGGGGGGGGGGGGGGGGGGGGGGGGGGGGGGGGGGGGGGGGGGGGGGGGGGGGGGGGGGGGGGGGGGGGGGGGGGGGGGGGGGGGGGGGGGGGGGGGGGGGGGGGGGGGGGGGGGGGGGGGGGGGGGGGGGGGGGGGGGGGGGGGGGGGGGGGGGGGGGGGGGGGGGGGGGGGGGGGGGGGGGGGGGGGGGGGGGGGGGGGGGGGGGGGGGGGGGGGGGGGGGGGGGGGGGGGGGGGGGGGGGGGGGGGGGGGGGGGGGGGGGGGGGGGGGGGGGGGGGGG
>JAOANR010000314.1:47500-50000 GCA_030278955.1 Hygrophila difformis | reverse complement strand
GTCCCTTACCCGTACAAGATGAACCTCGGAGTTGTATTCACAGAATAACATCATCTCTGCCCCGTTTCCTCCACCTTCCATGCCGCTCGCCATTCCGCTTCCGTTCGGACGTTGTTGCGTTCGAAAACCCTAATCCAGCTTCAAACCTTTACCGAAAACCCTTCCCTTCACCTTCTCGTCGTCCCCTCCAGCGTAAACACCTCCGAACCCTAAACTCTACAAACCCTCCTCGTCGCACGGTCGCCCTTCTCGGAAACCCTTCGATTCTTCCAAAATCCGCAACCAACGACGAGGAGTGAAGCCCTCCGACGATGAGGAAACCCTGCCGGTGTTCGCTTCTAGGGACAGTCGCGCGTGGACGACGAGGAAACCTCCGACGAAGCTTCCCCAAGAATCGCCCTGCCCCCTACCCGTGTGTCTCCACCGCTTGCCTAGTCCCCTTCCACTTTCGATTTTCGAACATGTTTTAGCCATCTCCTATGCAAAAATCCACCAACTTCGCCTGTCACATCACCTGCAAAAAGTGGGGGTATTTTAGACATTTCCCAATTATATTATGTTTTGCCTTTAATTTAATGGCTGAGGTACTGAAACTGCATGTATTTGACATATAGGTACTAATACATAACATAAATAGTATACGGGTACTGAACATACATATCTTTTTTGTGTAGGTATTTAACTCTCAAAACCCCTTTTTTTTATCAATTTTTTTTAAAATTTTTTTACTTAAAATTAAAAAAATAGACTCCGGCCCTACCTCCCAAAAAATCCTGGGTCCGCCACTGCCTATGATGACACCTTATACACGCCACGTCATCCTCTCAAAAATACCAAATGTTGCCACGTGTCTATATAATAAATTTTGAATTAAATTTAATCATTTTAAATCTTCTTAAAAGATATCTTTCTAAGATTTCATCTGTAAATTAATATTGATATATCTGTGGTTCTCATGATGACACCTCAACATCTATATTTCTAAAAAAATAGGGCAAAAATAAAAATTTTGAAAAGTTGATGAGTGTTAAATGATATTTCTAAGGGAAATGGGGAAATTAATTATTTTTTCTAATATTATAAAGTTGGGGACTGTTTTTGCCGAAAAATTAGTTTAAGTACTTATTTTAGAATTTTTTTAATTGAGGTATATCTTTTGGAAATTGTTTTTTTCCCCTTAAAAAATGAAAAGATAACAAAAAAGTATAGATAGTATTCTTTAAAAATTTTAGGGATAATAGTCAAAAGGGACAACATATTATGGAGTAAAATGATATTTTAGAACCTTAATAATGCAAATATATAATTTATTCGAATTTTTTTGGTGAGTAACCAGGTATCCCCAGGCCACATTGGACCCAAGACTAATCCATCGAGGATCTGCATGGGCAATTAACAACACTTCTTCAAATGCATTTTTTTGCATATACAATGTTCGAACCCGAGACTTTGCTTAAGCAACTAGAACTCCAATCCACTCAAGCCAACGGCTGTTGGTGAATTTTGAATAGTTTAAGGGTATTTTTTTTTCAATTGCTCTTATTATGTTACATATAAAAGCACAAATTAGTTTTTCAATGGTAAAAGCAATCTACTTTATATTATGTCCACCTGGTTGGGGGTTTGAATTTTTTCTATCTTATTTCTTTTAAATTTTGTTGCATGTATTCTTATCACCATTTAAACAAAAGACTTTAAACCTCATGTAGGGGTGGAAATAGCTAGGCTATAGGCCATGCTAGAGTTAAGTTTGAACGGCCTAGGCCTATGTCGATTTTTTAAGGCATGAGATAGATCCATCTTATAAACCTAACATGGCTATTAAAATTAAATAGGCCAGCTTTTAAGCCTTTTAAAAGTTTGATTAAGCCTATTTTAAAAATAACTTTAAATTATTTTATATATATCCGGATGTAATCATAATGTTGAAAGACATATTTATATACGAAAAAGGACTTATAAATATTTTAACAACCTATATAAAATCAAATTAATAATTATTTCACAAAAATAACAACAATGATACCACATATTTATATGCAATAAACATGAACTTACTAATAATAATGATAACTAATGCTCATCCAATTTTCAAGGGATTAGTCTTGGTTCCAATGAGGCCTGTAATACTCTGGTATTCATCTAAAAAAATAATGATAACTATGCCGACCTGGTAGGCCTAATAGATTTTTTTATATAAAGTTTTGTCTGGACCTATTTAGCTAATTAGGCTTTCAAAAAAGCCTAAGCCTAGCCTATTTATAAAAAAAGTTTGGTCTGACATGGTCTTTGATAGACTAGGCCATAGGCCCATGTCGGGTAGCATGGTCTATTCCCATCCATAACCTCATGTAATCCAAAAGAAATTATATTTTCATTTGACAAACTCATATAAGTTCAACACCGGTGAGCGTATAAGTTTAACACTTACGCGCAGTGGCAGACGCATAGTGTCTAGGGTAGGGGGGCGAGGATGCGACTAAATAATTTTGTTTTATTT
>JAOANR010000314.1:42500-45000 GCA_030278955.1 Hygrophila difformis | reverse complement strand
TCTGGAATGCGACGTGGCATACCCGAAAGCCCTAAGAAATGCATAGGAAAGAAGGTCAGATTAACCCCGAAAAAAGTGATCCAAAAATGGATTTGACCTAAAGTTTCAGGGTATGTCCGACCAAAGATTTTACCTACCCAATAGTGAAATCCTGCAAATAAAGCAAAAACGGCTCCCATAGAAAGTACATAATGGAAATGTGCAACCACATAATAAGTATCATGTAGAGCAATGTCTAGCCCAGAATTTGCCAGAACTATTCCCGTGAGTTCTCCTATGGTGAACAAAAAGATGAACCCTACAACAAATAACATGGGTGTTTTGTATTGTATCGAACCCCCCCACATGGTAGCGATCCAACTAAAGATTTTGATTCCAGTGGGGACAGCTATGATCATGGTAGCTGCGGTGAAGTAGGCACGGGTATCAACGTCTAAGCCCATAGTAAACATATGATGAGCCCAAACAAGAAATCCAAGGATGCCTATACTGATCATGGCATAAACCATGCCTAGATACCCGAAAACCGGTTTTCCTGAAAAAGTCGAAACAATATGACTTATGATACCGAATCCGGGCAGAATTAGGATGTAAACTTCAGGGTGCTTCTCTCTTCTACTAATAGAAGTGGATGAATAGAACAAAGGTGGACTATATCATCAACTTATGTAATTCCATTTGTGACAGAAAGCTAGCCATGCTTTATGGTGAATACTGTCAGGTTTAAATGCTTTGAGATCGTAAAGACTGTAATATTCCTCAATAAGGAAGAATCGTCGTGATTTATGACTTCGGAAAGTACTTGATTTAAAGTAATCTAGCATCATGATAACATCTTTTCGACTTTGTACAGACCAGTTATAGTAACCATTTTGACTACTAGAAAAGTGGATATTTCCTCCAAATACTACCTTATAAGACTCTACATCTTGTAGAAGTTTATTAGTTACTCGAATACTTAGTTGAGGCAGTCGATTCTTCATAGCGATACTAATGGTACCATCAGCATCAAAGAATCCTGCAAACCAATTTGATTGAGCATAACGTGTAATAGGTAGAATTACAGGGATATCCAGTACTTGACAGACACGATGTAGTTGAAGTAGTCGTGCCAAAAAAATTCTCTTGCTTGTCTATTGAGAAACTAAATATGTATTTTCAGCCGACTAATTTGAACCAGTACCTCATAATTACTTACTTCAAATTCATGAACAATTATGGGATTTGAATCTCAAATTGTGTTTTCCTAAAATATATTAGCTATTCTAGCCTAGGATCGTGTTCAGTTCATATTGCCTTTAAAATCTTGTTCCCTGTATCCCAACTTTCCCTACTATTGCTCAGTACTTTATGTACTGACACCTTGCATTTTGTCTTTCCTTATAGATACTCCCGGGGAGAACGCAGAGCATGATCATGAAGATGGGTTTGGGGCTGAGTGATCTTATAGGATTGCATTGATATGTTTTGACTGAGTTGCTGTATCAGACTCTATGTAATCTAGCTGTGACTAGCTTGTATTTCTGAGCATTATCTGACTGATTGGATTATTTTGAGAACCGTTATTTTGTATTCCCCTGTATACTTGGAATTTGGACAAGTTAACGTGAGTACCGATGTGAGGTACTGTATGTGGCTTGTAGCCGAGATTTGATGATTACGTGATAGACACGTTCTGTTGCTTACTCTGTTACTCTATTATTATTCTCTGTTGGATTTTCTGATTACCAGGCTTCGTGTTATTGAACTTAAATTGATTGGCCAACAGTTTAAGTGAGGTAACACGGCAGTTACGTCAGCAAAAATTGGTTTAAAATTTTTGGGGCGTTACATGTTGGTATCAGAGCCATGTGTGGTCTTATGTGCTTAGAATTTTGACACAAGCATGTGGTGAGGTGTGGGGGAATGCATGTAGTATAGGATTTGCATTTGATTATGCTTATATTCCTGTTGCGTTGCATTATTTTTGGGATAACTGCGTACCTTATGGGATTGAGTTTTGGTTTTTAAGCCAAATCACGATCAATCCATAAGGATATCCCGGGAGATCTATATTTACATAATTGATATTCGCTACCATTACCGAATGTTACTCAATGGTTTGTTATGTCTGAGTACAGGATACTATCACGCAGAGTTGGAATCGAGACGCGGGAAAGGCCTTATAGAAATTTGGCTAACTCTGCGCCAGCAGCCGCGGTAAGACAGAGGATGCAAGCATTATCCGGAATGATTGGGCGTAAAGCGTCTGTAGGTGGCTTTTTAAGTCCGCCGTCAAATCCCAGGGCTCAACCCTGGACAGGCGGTGGAAACTACCAAGCTGGAGTACGGTAGGGGCAGAGGGAAATTCTGGTGGAGCGGTGAAATGCGTAGAGATCGGAAAGAACACCAACGGCGAAAGCACTCTGTTGGGCCGACACTGACACTGAGAGACGAAAGCTAGGGGAGCAAATGGGATTAGATACCCCAGTAGTCCTAGCCGTAAACGATGGATACTAGG
>JAOANR010000314.1:0-40000 GCA_030278955.1 Hygrophila difformis | reverse complement strand
AATGCCAGGATTCGGATTTTTTTAAGTGTGGGTGAGAATCAACTTTTATACTTGTTCTTCAGAACCTTAGGCCCATCAGAGCTCATTAGCAATGGCATGTATTTTCCACGTGCTCCTCAACTTCATCTGGATGCATTTTGAATGTAATTCGGTCTCTTCAAACAATTCGGTATAGACCGAATTGATGAGAAGCTATTCCTCCCGGAACAAAAGGATCAAAACCTTTCAGTAAGTGACATAGATCAAGATTCCGATTTTTTATCTATTTCAAAACCAAAACATTGCTCAGAAAGTTAAACAACCGAATTCTACGTGCGAAGTAAGACCAAACTCAACTTTAGCGTTTTCCAACCGAATTTTTTATCTATTTGTGTTAGCTCCCCGGTAAGTGCTAATGATCTCAATTGGTCTCTAACGGATTGAATATCAAAGCGGGATGCTATACTTCCAAGACTGGATCTCATATTCAAATAAACCTCATAATCGCAAGAAAGTGGGTTTTTTTTTTTGTTATGGGCCTAGCAAAAGAAAAATTTGGATAGGATCCTAGACTATAAGATCTCCCCCCCTTCCAAATCGGACGTGAAAGTTTCTTTTCATCCGGCTCAAGTAGGTACACCGACTAAAGAAAGGACCCCTCGCTTTCAAATTCTGGAAAACCCCAACAAAACAAAAAATCTACTCCTTACTCAAGTTCTCAGTGAAGAACAAACAAGATTTCATTAATTAGGCCCTTTTCTAGTAGTTTTTTTCTATTTATTATTAATTTATTATTATTAGTATTTCTATTTTTTTAATTTGTTATTTAATTACAACATAAATGAAATGTGAGATTCTTGAGTAGTCTATTTCCCTTCGAATAATGAATCCTTTAATTCTTAATTTAATTAATTAAAATTAAATAAGAGTACCTTGGAATTCATAAGGGATTTACTTGTCTATGTAGTGTTCCATTCGATCTGTTAGGTCCCGACTTCACCTCGATGGTTTTTCCACGATGCCCTTAAAGTCTATATGCGATGGATAGACTCCTGTAACCATAACATATTTGCTCGCTTGCACTTAATTTCTTTCCAAAAGAGAATAAATGGTTAATTCCAAAAAACAAAAAATCTTTTTTACGAGGTACAAATTTCAATTTGAATTCTTTTGTTCCAAAATCGACCATGGATCAATTCCCCTTTTGATTGGGGAGTATTGATTAACCCCCCAATTACGAGCTTCGAGCAGAACCGCCCTTTGGTTCGCCTCGAAAACAACGTTCCTTTTTTAAACCTATTTTCAAGGAACTCCAAAAAAAATTAGAAAATAAAAAAAAAAATCCAAAAGTAAGTATTTTGTAGTTTTAACAGTTTTGAAAGGAAAAACAAAACCATATCGAAAGGTTTCAAAAGAAACACAAGAATGGGTTATCAAAAATTTTCTTTTTCTAAAAAAAAAGAATAAAAGAACTTTCAAAAGTAAATCGAAATTTCTTATTTCAATTAAGAGAAGTAGAAGAATATGAATCGAGTGAAATTAAAGAAGAAGGGGATTTCACGATTAACAATCAGATAATTCACAAATCATTAAGTCAAATTGCATCTTCGAGTTGTAAAAATTCTTTATTGAGAAAAAAAATAAAGGATCGGGCTAATAGAACAAGTACACTTCGAGATCAAGTCGAAAGAATCACAAAAGAGAAAGAAAAAATAACTCCAAAAATGAAAAATCTTAGTCCTAACAAAACAAGTTATAATGCTAAAAATTCGAAAAATGGGAGATATTAAAAGGAAGAAATGCTCGATTAATAGTAATCTATAAATTACCCCTTTTTGTAAAATTTTTCATTAAACAAATACATATAGATCCATTTTTGTCTATCGTTAATATTGTCCGAATAACTACAGAATTCTTTCTTGAATCAAAAAAAAAAAAATTATTGCTAAATCCATTTACAATAATGAAAGAAGAGAAAGAAGACTTAATAAAAAAAAAAAAGAAAAATACAATTCCGCTTATTTTGATTTCGACTAGAAAAAAGTCACTTAATAATACTAATATTAGTAAACGAAATTCATTTTATGACTTATCCTATATATCACAAGCATATGTATTTGACAGATTCTCACAACTCCGGGTTAATGACTCATATAAATATAAATTACGATCTGTTCTTCAATATCAAGGGATCCCTTTCTTCCTTAAATCTGAAATAAAGAAGATGGGTTCAATTCCCTAGGATGTATTTGAGTTCTTGCGGGTTCGATTCCCCAAGGGCGATCGTTTGTTTTCCTGTGGGTTCGATTCCCCAGGACGTGTGTTGATTCCTACGGGTTCGATTCCCTAGGATGCGTTTAAATTCTTGCGGGTCCATTTCCCCGAGAACAAATTATACTAGATTATATCGAACAAAAGTGAAAGAGTGAAATCCTTGAAATTCCAAATCCTGAAATCATGAGAAAATTAAGAGACTTGAATATTTTCTTTGTTTAAATTATGCCTTGCAAATTATTTTACCATGTAAGTCGAGTTATGATCACGTGGAAATACTTGTTTTAAATTATGCCATTTATTTATTAGTGGATGATTAACTTAAATTGTGTATTACCTACAAGCATGTTTTTATTAAATTTAATTAAAAGGCTTTGAAACCCCTAAATCATGCTGGGTGTTAACTTACTCAGCACGTTTTGCTGACCCAAACCGTTTTTCCCCTTTTCTTTCAGAGTATGAGGATTATGCATCATCATAAGCATATATGGGAACATTTGGGGAAATCTCTATTTTAAATTCCAGCATTTAGTTACAACTTCCATGAACGGGCCTGTTTAACCCGTGTTTTGGCCATGTCGGCCCTTTATTTAAATTCCGCTGCAATACATGTATTAAAATATCATTATCCGCTGCAACTTTGATATTATTAATTTTAAGTTATATTACAATGGGCTGTTTGAATGTTTTAAATTCTGAAAAACCATAGCCTTGCAACTCTTTAGCAAGCTCGGAGAAACCGTGTCTTGCTAGGGATGTGTAGCGGTGGCATCCCGGCCTGGGTTATCAAATCCGGGGTGTTACAACAGGTCAAACACTAATGAAAACAAATGTTCTACCAACTGCCAACAGTATTTGGAAAGCATTTTGTTGGGAAAAATTTTGGCATGGTTTTGTCTGTAATCCCATGTTTCCAATTCTGTACAACATCAACTTTTCAGTTGAGTATGTAGAGTATAGTAAACCAGACTAATTACAAAAGCATTTATTATACAAGGTTCACACAACACAGTAACATGCAAAAACTAACAAAAACTACACAGTCCATTTATGCCACTATTTTTCAAAATTTTCTAATACTCATGCTTCAAACTTCATCAACACAGGTTCAACAATATTATCAACATGCTTATTCACACAACATCACAACATCAAGATATCTAATAGACTAGATAGCACAGTGGTTAGAGGAAAATAACCACTATGTTTACCATTTCTACAGATAACAATGCATAATCACAGAAAACAGGATATGTTCACAGACAGCAACAATGGAAACCATATTTACACAATGTACAAAGACTTGATTTTTTAGGGTTTTGAGGCCCAATTTTTCAAAAATGAACACCTCTCAAACCACAGAAAGCTTGAACATTAAAAATGGTGGTCGGACCCCTATGCAGGTAAACCCTAGGTTCGCACTAGTCTGTTCTAAGCCATTTCCGGTATGCCCAACTCATTCCGATCACAATCCGACCATCCCCAACACGAAAATAGGCTCTCATTCCCTTCCCCACGCCCGATTTTGAAAGAACCAAGAAAACACAAAAACTGAAATCGCAAAAATTGAGTGCGAAATCAAAAACAGGGAACTTATCCTTCACTCCCTCTCGGGTTAGAAGATGAAGACGCCATTTAAGAACTCTGGAAGTGGTCAGACGGAGTAAAGATACTGGTTCGGAGTTCTGGTTTCGCGAGGAAGAAGGGTTCGTGAAAGGAGGAAATCGGGAAATTTTTCTAGGTGTGGGAAGTGGAAAATGGAAGAGAAGGGGGAAAAAGGGTATATAGGGAAGTGGGACAGGGGGCAATGCGGTTTGAGGGAAACCGCATCGCCGATGCGGTATAAACCGCATCGATGCGGTTTCCAGAGTTTGAGGGATGCGGTCTATGGGATCGATGGGGTATATACCGCATCGACAAAAGACCGCATGTAATACCCGAGAATTTTCCAATATAAAATAAATAAAATAAATAAATAAATAAATATAATAAACATGATAAAGGGATAAAGAATCATAAAAGATGAGAAATGAAATTTAAATTAAAAAGGTATCAAAGTTCCGAGAACCCGGGAATCCGAAGGCAATTTAATTGAATAAATGGTTACACGGGGACCCGACACCGATAGACTCAATAACTCGAGTCCAAATATAAATTTAGGTCCGAGTAAAATTAAGATACAAAATCGGAACCCGAAGATAGCCCGGAAATCGGAATTCGGAAGCGTAGAGGGATAGAAGTCCGAAAGAGAGGAGGAAAAGCACGACGGATCGCACGACCCGGCCCAGACCGAAGTCCAGGCCAGGATGGCGCGGTGTCCGCGCGCTTTTAAAGGGAAAACCGCGCCAAGTGCGCGCCGGCAGGGCAGTTGCGGCGTTCCGCGATTTTCTCGCCCGATTCCGGATTTTTCGACTTTCGGTTGAACATCTTTCGACTCTAGACTCTTAGAGTCAGATCTTGAACGCCCTAGGTCTTAGTTATCTATAAATAAACCCTTTTGGAAGCCCCAAACTCTTGAAGAAACCCTACGAAATCTCTCTATACGTCGAAACCCTAATCCCGGAGTCGTCGGAGGCACAACACCGAGAGGAGGGACTGACTTGGACGAATTTGGGGTCTTCTATCGCCTTGGTAAGATCCGATCTATTCCTCTATACATTCTTGATTCGAAAACAAATCCTAACCTCATCCTTTTTCTATTCTAAACCCCCGATCTGGATCGAGAGCGAAGAACCCGACAAACGGAGAGGATAAACGGAGGACTGGAAGCCACGCCTCCGAATCGACGATCCCGGACGCTCAACAATCTGTAAGTTAACCTTACTATGATTTTGGGAGAATTTAGAATACACCCGATCTAATGATTTAAACCAAGAACGTAAAAATCTGTCAACATGAAATCTTAACGGCGCAACGGCTGTGCACGAATTTTTAGGACCTTTAAACCTGTTCAAACGAGAAAACTTAAAACACGAAAAACGTTCCTAAGGCTTAGATCTATCTACTGTAAAATTTTCATAATTTTTCATCGTGTTTTGATATCCGAAAACGACCACGAACAGACCTGCCTGTGGTTTAGATCTTGAAACGATGATAAATTCTTTATTCGAACTTGTTGGTGATTTCTACCTTAGATCTAGACCGATCTAGGCTTGGCGTTGAACATAAGAGTTGTAGACCTATACGTTATGAATACCTCCGTAAAATTTCAGAATTTTCGTGATGATTTGATATATGAAATCCACCCCAAACCGAACTGGTTTAAAATCGGATCTTGAAAACTGGACAGAACATAGATTCTAACTTGCTGACGTTTTTGACTATGGTTCTAGGCCGAATTTGATCTTTACTAAACATGAAAGTTGTAGATAAATGTTTTAAGAAGGTCTCTGTAAAATTTCATTAAATTTGGAGTTGATTTGCTATTTAGATCTTGATAATCTTGAACTGCTGTATACGAAACTCGGACAGATTAATGTTATGGCGAAAATTGATGTAATTGACCTATTTTGGTAACTCGGATTGAAAAAGTTAAAACACGAAAGTTGTTCATCTCGATGTTTCAGAGTCAGTGGTGAAGTTTTAGAATATTTGGAGTTAAACTAGATTTTTAATGAATTTTGAAGTGAACTGTGGTTGACCGAGTCAAATCTTGAAATCTTGTTGAAACTTGTGAAATTTGCGAAACTTGTTTTGACCTTGCGGGTTTGATTCCCCAAGGGCGTCTGTGTTCCTGCGGGTTCGATTCTCCAGGATGTCTGTGTCAAGCCTTGCGGGTTCGATTCCCCAGGGTGTATGTTTTCATGCGGGTTCGATTCCCCAGGATGTCCGTGTCAAACCTTGCGGGTTCGATTCCCCAGGGTGTATGTGAGTTCTTGCGAGTTCGATTCCCCAAGGGCGATTGTCTGTCTTCCTGCGGGTTCGATTCCCCAGGATATGTGTTGATTCCTATGGGTTCGATTCTCTAGGATGTATTTGAGTTCTTGCGGGTTCGATTCCCCAAGGGCGAACTATACTAGATCATATTGAACAAAAGTGGAAGAATGGAATCCTGAAATTCTTGAATATTTTCCCTATTTAAATTATGCCTTTAAATTATATCTTGCGATTATTTTATAATGTTGTTGAATTATGATCTTATGGAAATCCTTGTCTTTTGAATTATGCAATTAAATTATTATTAGATGGATAAAATTAAATCATGTCTTGTATGAACATGTTTTCTTTAAATCTAATTAAAGGCTTTGAAACCTCATAATCATGTCTGTGTTAACTTACTCAGCAAATCTTTGCTGACCAAACCATATTTTTCCCCTGTTTCTTTCAGAGCTGAAGAATATGTATCATCATATGCATTCATGGGAATGTTGGGGAACACTTTATTCTTAAATTTTGTTTTAGACTAGATCTTGCATGAACGGGCCTGTTTAACCCGTGATTAGGCCATGATGGCCCTATATTTAAATTCCGCTGCATTATATATGTAAATATTATTTTCCTCTGCAACTCTGATGTAATATTTTTAGATTATATATAAATGGGCTATTTGAATGTTTTAAATTCTGAAAAACCATAGTCTTGCATCTCTTTAACAAGCTCGGAGAAACCGTGTCTTGCTAGGGAGGTGTGGCGGTGACACCCCGACCTGGGTGACCAAAAACCGGGGTGTTACACCGCATCGATGAGAAAGGGGAAAGACAGACAGTGCAATGCAGTTTTTCAAAATCGATGCGGTATATACCGCATCATGTAAACCGCATTAGACTGGGAAACCGCATTGGAGACTTAACAAAAATAAGAGGTGCTTTTGTGAGGCAATGCGGTTTATTAAGGCGATGCGGTATATACCGCATCGCATAAACCGCATTGCTTACTTGCAGTAATAAAATGCCTTCTTAGGTCGATGCGGTTTATTCAAAATCAATGCGGTATAAACCGCATTGGATAAATCACATCGACTACTTAGAAAAATAAAGGGAATGCGCCTTTAGAGGATCAATGCGGTTTTTTTTTTTTTTTTGTATTGGTGCGGTATATACCACATTGAACTAAACCGCATTGATAAAATTACTAAGGGCAACACATCCGATGCGGTTTATCTCAAATAATGCGGTATAAACTGCATTGATTTGAGACAAAAATTAAACCGCATCCAAAACTTAGAAAAAATTTAAAATTTTCCAGTTTTTAATATTTTCTAAAATTATGCATTTTCTACACTATAAACATACTGAACATGCATATTTTTATCAAAATATTATTCTAAAATTTATTGCTTGCATAAATTAGGTTGGATTAATACTGCTATTTTTATGAATTTATTCCGGACTTTAAATTTCGAATTAATTTCCATTAATTGCAATATTAATCCAACCAGGAACCTGGTTTTTGAAGCTTTATTTTTCTTTTTGTTGATTCCGTGAGTTCCTGCAAGGCAAATATAAGAAAATTTTAAGATTTTCCCCAAATATCAACATCCTCACATTTAGAGTCTTAGTACTCCAAAATGTTTAGTTGATGTTTGGATACTTATTTTCCAAGAAAAATGAATATGCTACATAAATAAACATATATACATAGGACTGCATTCAGATGCACTGGAGCCATTGGGATATATAAATGGGTAGTGATGACATTCGGTTTGAAGAATGCAGGAGCTACATACCAGAGGGCATGAACTATGTTTTTCATGACTTAATAGGAGACTGTGTAGAAGTCTATATCGACGATGTCATGGTCCGGTCCAAAGATATTGAAAGCCATTTGGCCGATCTGAGGAGAGTATTTGCAAGGATGAGGCTACATGGAGTGAAGATGAATCCAGCCAAGTGTGCTTTTGGAGTACAAGCAGGGAATTTCCTAGGGTTCTTGGTATATAACAAAGGCATAGAAGTTGATGCGGATAAAACCAAGGCCATCCAAGAAGCTAGACCTCCGAACGACAGGAAAAGTCTACAGAAGTTCTTAGGCTAGATCGGTTTTCTAAGAATATTCTTGGTGAATGCAGCCGGGAAGGGAAAGCCACTAACCAATCTGTTAAGATTGAAGAAAGAGGAGGAATTCAAGTGGGGAGCCGACCAACAGAGAGCCTTTGAACAATAAAAACAGGCTTTGATCAGTCCACCAGTCTTGGTCCCTCCTATCTTCGGCCGACCCTTGAAGCTATACATAGCAGCGGCCGAAGAGTCTATTGGAGCATTATTGGCTCAAGAAGACGACGAAGGAAGAGATCGGGCGATTTACTACCTGAGCAGAATTCTTAAAGATGCAGAATTAAGGTACTCGCCGATTCATAAATTGTGTTTGAGTCTTTATCATGCATGCCAGAAGTTGGAGTACTACATTCAACCAAGGCAAGTAGTAGTGGTGGCTTCGGTTGATATAGTCAAGATCATGATGAACGATCCAATCAGCAGCCGAAGAATGGTCAAGTGGGCCATGAAGTTAAATGCGTACGATTTGAAATGCCAACCATTAAAGGCTATGAAGGAACAAGTCGTAGCCGATTTTCTGGCCGATCATCCAATGCCTTCAGTATCTGACGATATTGAAGAGCAATTTCGGCCGAAAAGGATGGATGAAATAGGGATAGTATACCTGCGTCCGTGGACGATGATGTTTGATGGTTCCAAAGCTGCTTCAGGAGTTTGAGCAGGGTTCACACTACATACACCGGATGGCATGGTATACAAATACTTCGTGCAATTACCTAAGTCTTATACGAATGACCAGGCGGAGTATAAAGCGCCGATTTCGGGATTACAACAGCTGATTAATGGAGTCAAAGGTATCATAATCAAGGGAGACTCGCAAGTGGTTATTCAACAATTGCTTGGAGGTTTCTCTGTTGATAGTTCCCAGTTGATCAGACTGTATGAAGAGGCAGTTGGCTTATTAGAAGAATTCGATGAGGTATACATTGAGTATATCCCAGAAAGGAGAATGAATTAGCCAATTAGTTGGCCCAACATGCAGCAAGATATCGGCTAATGCCGATAGCAGGTAACGTGGGAATATGTTTGGCCGAAACCGAGAAGGCCGAATGGATTAAAGAGATAGCACGAATTTTGGAAGATCCAGCCGAAAAACGGAAGGCCACGGATTATATAATAGTAGGAGGATTACTCTATAAGCGAGCCATTGATGGGGGTATTACTCCGATGCGTAGGAGAAGAAGATGCTAAAAGAGTAATGGGAGAAGTACACGAAGGAATATGCGGCGCACATCGTGCACGAAAGTCAATGAAATGGAGCATCATTCGGCTAGGATACTATTGGCCGAATATGGGAACAGATTGCGAAAGATATGCAAAAGGGTGCCGCGAATGTCAAAAATGGGCCGATTCAGAACTTACCGGCCGAAGAGTTGCATATAATGATTAAGCCATGGCCATTTCGAGGATGGCTATGGATATTATCGGAAAAATCGACCCCTCTTCTTCAAAGAGGCATGAGTACGTTTTGGTGGCAACGGATTATTTCACGCAGTAGGCCGAAGCACAAGTGTACGTCAATATATCCCAAGAAGAGGTTATTGAGTTTATTAAGGGACAATTTATCTACAGGTTCGGAATCCCACAGACGATTCTAAAAGATAGAGGAATAGTATTTGTATGAGAGAAGGTCAAGGCCTTTGCTGACGAATATGGAATAAAGATCGTACATTCGTCACCATATTATCCGCAGGAAAATGGGCAGGTAGAGGCCACAAATAAGCAACTAATAGGGATTATAAAGAAGATAATTGAAGATCAACCGAGGAAGTGGTATGAAAAGTTGTCCGAGGCGTTATGGGCTTATCGAAACGCTAAGACTTCAGCCACTGGGTTTACACCATTTCGGCTGACATATGGGATGGACGCAGTACTCTCAGCCGAAATAACAGTGCCGACCTTGAGGACGAGCCAAGCAAACTTGATGACGGCCGAACAGTACGAGCAAGCAATGAAGGACGAATTATTAGATGTTAATTCCGATCGGGTGCAGGCATTTGAAAATTTACAGAAGAATAAAGATAGTGTGGCTGATTGGTACAATAAGAGAATCCGTGTTAAGCGATTTGCAATGGGCGATTTAGTATAGAAAGTTATATGGCCACCCAAACAGAAGGATGGCCGATTGGGAAAATAGAGCCCCAATTGGGAGGGGTCATTTATTGTTCAGACGAAATTGCCAAATGGAGCATACATATTAGTGGACGAAATTGGAGAACAAATGTCAAATCCAGTTAACCGAGATACATGAAGAAATATTAGGCTTCAGTTTGGGATTAAACATCAAGCAAAAAGAGTAAACATTCTTATTTCATGGACGAAAATTACAAAGAGGAGCTACTTCGGCCGAAAGCGGCGTCGATAGTCCGAAACTACAATATACAAGGGAAACGTCCTAGTCTAATAAGGCCGGGAAGGGATGAAAACCAGTGGGATCTGAAGTGGTAGAAGTTCAGATTCATTCCCAAGTCCTTCCCGCCTATAAGATCGGCGAAGGTTGTGCTAGTAAAGCCAGCTCCCCGATCGAAAAGAAAAAGAAAAGAAAAGATAAGTTTTGCTCCAGTGAGAACATCCCACTAGACATACACGACAGAAAAGGAATCCGTTGGGTGTGCCCTTCAGAGCAAAAAGGATTATACGGTCCCATAGAAAGGCTCGATTATTAGTCGGTCGCCCAAAACTTTGGGACTGGTATAAGCAAGGGTACGACAGGTCATATCAATATTAAGAGACAGGACGAAGCCTGAATATGACCGTCGAAACAGATGTTAGGAAAAGTTTTGAGAGATCCCCTTCCACATGAGCATGGTGATGGAGGGATTAGCTGAACTCGTACTACACGGAGGAGGGACTTTTGCATCATGGATAAAGAATCGAACACAGAATCAGTAGGCCAAGGAGGCCAGGGAGCAAAAGGAATGAAACACATTGAAGAAATTATAACAAACATTTCAAGGTGTTGCGATAGAAGAAAGGAAAAAGCCAGTATTTATAAAAGATCAAGAAAATGGCATTTACAGCAAGGGCAGAAATGTAAGGAAATAAATGCTAATAATGGAAAGACGTTTCATGATTTCCAATAAAGCTGCAGAGTATATTGCTCTGCCAAAGAAAGATCCCAGAGGTTACGGGAAATAGATACAGTAATACACAAAGACAAACATTAGATAACAGGCCGATTTAGAGCCCAAAAATCGGCCAAAGAGAGTGAGAAGTCAAGAGTACACAAAATGATACATCAAAATCCAGTCGAAAAAAGAGGACTCAGAGAGTCATAACAACAATGTTCGAGTGATATCAACAGTAAAGAAACCTCAGTCTCCACTCAGGTCAAAAGCAACATCATAGTCAGAACTGCGAGGAGAAACAACGGCTGAATTACGACTGGGTGCAGAATCCAAGGCCGACCGGAAAACCTGAAGTATCCGAGCTTCAGCTTCGGCCGAGACATGAGGTTCATCAGGTTGACACGAGAGCAGGTGTTCAGAAGCATCCTGAAGAAGCTCAGATTGGATACCTAAAGGAAAAGGGAAAAGACGAAATGTCCTCCAAAGAGGTAGTTCCTGCGAAACAAATAGGAGCAAAGGGAAAGCTTAAGAAAAACACACAGGATGTCAAATGAGGAATGAAATAAGGAATCAAAAAGGCTTACTAGGCAGAGGAGCCAAAGGCTCATCCTCCTGAGAAGAACAGGAATAATCAGGGGCCGATTCAATAACGGAAAACATTATAATATCTGGGAAACCACGGGAAATAAAAAGAGTTTGCAAGTCAGTCCCGAAATTAGCACGAGTCAAGACTTTTCCCCACCAATCATCAAAGCGTTTTGTCGACAAACCAGGGCGGACAGCGAAGGAACGGACTTCAAAATTAGAAATCCGGAGGACCCATGTTCGGCAGAATTGACAGCTCTCTTCTAGGCCGAATCCTTTATAGGATTTGCTATACCTATTCGGGTCCCCGTGGAGAGTAAGGACCATATCTTGAGAAAACCTGAATTGACAGCTGACCAAATGAGAATTATAAACTTCGGAGAGGTTGGAATGATCAGAATGAACAGATATCGAGCAATTGAAAATATGACGAGGAATGATGCAGGCATTCCAAACTTGAGTGAACGGCTTCGAGAGAGGTGTACCAAAAGGAGAAACGCCAATAGCCGAAACCCAACTATCAGGAGGACCAGTATAGAGACAGTGGGAGAAGGAGTCAGTGGGGGGTCTATTCATGAAGTTATAGATCCATTGTGATACGCGCATGTCAGGAAAACGGACTCCAAGAAGGTCATTATCCAAATGAGGAGTAGTGGCGGATGATTGAGCCTCAAAACCATAAATATCCTTGAAATACCAGGCAAGCCAAAGATGAAGAAACCAAAGAGGGCCACGGGATCTGTCAGGATGACCTTCGGCCCAACCATGTACTTGAGACGAAATACCAGCGTACAAATGGACAAGGAAATAATCGGCGAGAGGCATACGAGTCTTCTCCATGATTGACATAGCCAGAGGGTAAGTCTCAAGAACAAGGTTCTTGGCGGGAGCACACCAAAAATATCGGCTAAGGAAGTACATCATGAAAGCCACAAGTTCCGGCTTAAGAAGCTCAGATGTACTGCCACTGTAGTGCTTAATCCATGGGGCGAATGTAACACCCCGGATTTGATAACCCAGGCCGGGATGTCACCGCCACATCTCCCTAGCAAGACACGGCTTCCCGAGCTCACTAAGGAAATGCAAGGCTTGTGGGTATGTAAAAAGATTTAAAACATTTCAAGATTTAGTCCGGAAATTTATAATACTTAATTCAAAATACGATAGTAATAATCATCATGCGCGAAAATAAATAGAGTAAATGCAGCGGAACGTAAATCACGGCCAACATGGCCAAATCCTCGGGTTTAACAGACCCGGTAAAAACAGTACGATGCAGAATTTAAAATGTCCATAATGATTTCCCCCAAGTGCATATGCATGCGTCACTCGACATACTCTGTAAAAGAAAAATTGACAACGGTTTATCAGTATAAAAATATACCGAGTAAGTTAATCCCTAACTAACAATTTAAAGGGTTACATGTGTTTAAATCCAAAGATTCACTTGTCATGCATTACTTTAAAAATCCATATTTTTATTCGCAGCGGAAAACATGATTAATTTATCCAAGACGAAAATGCATAATTTAAAAGACTTAATTTAAAAGCGGAATTTAAAAGCATAATTTAATGACGAAATTTAAATGCGTAATTTAAAAACATGGTAAATAAGATTTAAGCGTAATTAGCACTCACACAAGTCTTTTATAATTTATCCCGCAAACTAAGAAGAGGACACCATACCGGGAGATCACTAACGAGGCAATCTCAACATAGGACCACTAACGAGGCAGTCCACAACAATGGGAGACCACTAACGAGGCAGTCTCAAAAGATAGTAGGACCACTAACGAGGCGATCCAAAACACAGCGCGCGAGATCACTAACGAGGCAATCTCAGATTGTAAGGAGACCACTACCGAGGCAGTCTCAAAGATAATGATTAGCATGAAGATCAGCTCAGCCTAGTGCACGGGATTTTCCGAAAGTTCGTATTTCAAGTGATCAAAAGATTCGATATCGCGTTTCATAGTTCGAGTTTCCTCAAGTTCGAAAAATCCGATTCGACGCAATTTACGCCTTTCTTAATTAAAAATTCATTTTTACACCAAAAATTCTGAAATTTACACAGTAGCTCGAAAACACACACACGAACAACTTTCATGTTTTAAGTTTTTGGAAATAAGGTTTCGAAGTGAGTCAAAATTTGAGTTCTTTACGAAAGGTAATTTCTGTCTCAAAAACTCATTTTGTCACAGGTTCGTGCGACGCCGATTAAAGATTCATTTCAAAGCCAATTGATCCGAAGTTTTTACAGGAGATACACAAGACATTAATGAACAACTTTCATGTTTTAAGAATTTGGAAATAATGAATTTTAGATGCTCAAAAATCAACCACAACACACTGTTCATGCGCGGACTCAAACGACCGCTTAAAACAGGTTCTGAAATTCGGCCATTTGACATATCAAATGAACTCCAAAATCCATGAAATTTTATATGCATAATCTAGATAGATTTATCTACAACTTTGGTTTAGAGATGCAAAGTTGAATCATTCTAAAAACGGGTGAAAAACATGCATCAAGTCGAGTAATGAAATCTGTCAACAGTTTCAAATGTTCGGTTTGTCACAGAAAGTTTACGGCAAGATTTGGGATGGCAAATCTTAATTTCAATGGCTGAAATTTGGACACAAGATAGATTAAAGTCTTAGGAATAAAATCTATGTTGAAAATTTTTCGGTTTGAATTCCCGAAGGTCGAGTTTTAGGCGAGTTTTTGAAATTGGACGAAAATAGGGTTTTTGAAAATCGATTTTTGTTACGGGTCTAGATCTCGAGTTTTAAACAACAATAAACCACAAGAATTTGTGAGTAAGGTCTTAACTTACTTAGTTAGAGATTTGAGTCGCTGGAATGGGTTTCCGGACGTCCTAGGGTCGCAACGAACGGCCAACTTCTCCGATCGCTTTTTGTTCGTTTTCCGACGTGAAATCGTAGTAAAGGAAAAAGGTTAGATTTCGAGTTTCTAAGTGGTATGGACGAACTAAAACATTAAACCATAGCTTACCAAGAGTCTAGAGGGCAGGGCTTGGTTCCTTTCACCTCGTCGTCGCCGGAATGCTCGCCGGAAAGTGGTGTCGGAGGAGTTTTGGCTTGGAGAGGAAGTTTGGGAGTGTTTAGGGTTTAGTTTTCTGAAAGTATGGGGAAGGGGGCGCCCAACATAGCCTTTATGACCTTCCCCAATGCCTTGATCCGCTTGCCCTCGTTAGGGGATGGATTTTTGGCAAGAAAATCGCCATAGAAGGAAAGTTTACACCTTCTGCACCTCTGGCGCGCTGGCGACGCGCACCTATTGCTTTGCCCGCGCGGAGCACGCGTGCCAGGCCTGGAGTCGCGACTCCGCTTCCCGCGCAATGGCCGTGCGGCGGCGCGCGGCGGGCGCGGGCTGGCCGGACCGCCGGTTCGGCGGTCCGTGTGTTTCGTCGGGTCTTTTCTTCCTTTCCTCTATTGGTTTTCTACCCTTTACGTGTTAGCTCGACTCCTCGGGTCGTCTCCGGTTCGGAATCTTTACCTTAAACTTGTTACGAGTTCGGCTTATCACTCGTAACATTTCCGTGCCCTAATTAGTCTAGTCTAAATTGGTTCCAAGTCCTCCTATCGTCCTTGCGATTGATCTTGCGATTTTATTTTATGGTTTATTTTGTGATTCATTGTGTGATTTATTTTGTGATTTATTTTATGATTTATTTTGTGATTTATTTTATGATTTATTTTATGATTTATTTTGTGACTGAACTTGGAAATTAGTTCTAAGCTGCCTACGTACCCTGTGAAGGGATCAAGTCATGACGTAGTTCAAAACAATTTGAATTTGTTTTTCTCGGGTGTTACATCCTCCCCCGCTTAAGAATACAGTTATGTCCCCATAACTGTGGTCGGCTCATCTTGGAAGAGGGTAGGGTAACGTTGTTTCATGTCGGCCTCCAACTCCCATGTTGCCGTCTCCGTCTCGTGGTTGGACCAAAGGACCTTGACCATTCTCACGGTCTTGTTCCTTGTTACTCTCTCCTTCGTGTCAAGTATTCGCACCGGAACTTCCTCGTAACTCAAGTCATCCTCAAATTTGACTTCTTCCGGTTGGAGTACATGGGTCGGATCGTGCACATACTTCCTAAATTGATAGACGTGGAATACGTCGTGAACACAAGCAAATTGTTGTGGGGACGCTAGTCAATAAGTGGTTTCCCATTCTTTACAGGATTCCTTATGGTTCCTATGTATTTACGTCCCGAGGGTTTTCTGTAGCCTTAGCCAAGTGGATCAAGGCAGCGAAAAGAAGACGTGTGTGGCAATTCTGCTGTCCTTGTCAGGAGTAATGTCGGGTGATGCCCCATGTCGTTGTATCTCACTGTCGATGTATGCTCGGGTTAAGTGAGGGGTGTTTAGCAAAAGAGATTAAGCAAAACAGGAAAAAATAAAACTCTCTCCGGGTCCCGCGCGGTATGGGGCTTCAGCGCGCGGCGAGCGTGCGGCCGCCCCTGTTCGAGAAAATAGGGCTCGCGCTCCGCGCGAGCCACTTCCTCCATTTCCCATTCGAGACCACACCCCCAATTCTCTCTAAATCCGGCGACTTACCTTCCCGTTTGCTTGATTCCGGCTTCAATTTCACTTACCAAGGTATGAATCTACTAAACCCACTTAGTAATTTCAATTTTTTTATGCTTTGAATGACTTGATTTGTGAAGAGATCTAGGAATTAGGGTTTATGTACAAAAATTGGGGGTTTGTTATTTTTAGGCTTGATTTGTGCAAATTAGCAAGTGTATGTGGTAATTGTTGTTACTCTTGTTGCCTTGCTTGTATTTATGCCACAATGTGTTTATGTTTTTGGCAAATTCTTGTTGGATTTGAATCTTTTAGAAAGACTATGAAGTTTTTGATGTTTGGTTGTTATTGGGGTGTGATTACTAGCTCATTTCTTTGTTGTTTGGTGCTGTAAGGAAATGATGTGTTGTTATTAGAGTGATTGTTTCGTTTTGTGGGCAACTTCCGTGTGTCTGTTAGTAACTTAGGTTTTGATAACGTGTTTGACGAAATGCCACAAAGGGTTTGGGAATTAGTTTGGGCATATCCTTTGTCCAGATTACCTTCCGGTTTGTCTTAGTGAACAATAGGATTTGATGTTCTTGTGGCATATTCACATTGGGAGTCCATACTGATGTCTCTTACGTATTTCTGCTTGAGTTTTGTGTGGAACTTAGTCTTATAGTTGGTTTTTGATGTTTTTGCAGGATGTTGCTTTTCTTGTGGGTTGTTTTAGCGTCTCTCATGTGTCCTCCGAGGACCAGGAGACGAGTTGCTGATGAGGCTGGCCCCAGCAATGCCGCTCCGGCGATGCCTGATTTCGACGAGAGCGAGCCAGAGGAGGACGAGGAGCAGCGGGGCCCGAGACTCAGGGGTCTCCCTGACGAGGTGCGTCCTCACCGGCACGACAGGTTCCGGTTTAGGACGAGGGCTGCCCAGGACTTCTATTTCGACGAGCTTCGTCGAAACATGGCTTATGTCCCTGAGAGAGGCATATATCCTCATCATCTGGGCGATGACAGGGTCAGTGCAGTCTTGGAGTATTTGCAGTGGACAGGACTTGCACGTTATGCCGAGGGCGTTGCCTCCGGTCATCTGGCTATGGAGGTTATCGCCAACATTGGCGGTCTCGGGGAGGGTGACGACCTATCTCGGGTATGGGTTCATGGTCGCTATCTCGACTTCAGTGCTCGGGCGATCAATGTCTATTTTGGCTTGCCTGATGATGGCGCATTTCGCCCACAGCCTGAGGGACGTGTTCTCGCTCCTGCGTGGGATACCTTATGCACCATAGTGCCTCCTCAGCTCGAGCACGGTCATGAGCTGCGTTTGACGACGATGGACTCCCCTTGGCGAGAGCTTGCTCAGCTATGGTTAGGGCGTGTCCGGCCGATCACCCGGAGCCACATCGTCCTGGATCACGTCTACGAGACCATTTTCTTTATCGCGCGAGACGGTAGGGTGAATGTGGCAGCTTGTATCGAGGACAACTTGCGGGGTATGCGGAGAGGACGAGGGAGTAGGGTGATTACCCATGTTCACCTCATCTGTGGCTTGTGCGCGGCGCCGGGGATTCGCACGACACCGGAGACAGATCCGTACGATCTAGTAGCAGGCAGTTGCTACCGTATCCCGACTTACGCTGCCCGGCGTAGCGCCTTACGTCGTGGGGCTCCCCGTGCTGTACTTCGCCCGCAGCCTGATGATGGCGGCTTGATCCTTGTCGTACCACCGGAGCAGCCACCCCCTCCTCCAGTAGTTCCACCTCCTGCAGTGGCACCTCAGGGACAGGAGATGGCTCAGATGCTGCAGATGATGCAGGAGATGCGGGTCGGTATGGATGCCGGGTTTGCATGTAATACCCGTAAATTTTAGAATGTAAAAATAGGAATTAATCCAATAGGAGAGAAGGTTTTGTTTCCGAGAACCCGTAGACGCGGAAATGCACGGAAGTCAAGGACGACGAATTAGAACCCGACGGACCAAAACCGACGGTCTTAGGATTTCAAGTATGAAATCGAATTGAGACGGAATAAATTTATGATGAGAAGTATAATCCGAAAATGACCCGGAAAATCGAGCGCGAAAACGTGGAAGGATAGAAGTCCGAAAGAGAGGAGAAAAAGACCCGACGGATCGGATCGCACGGACCCGCCCGGACCGCAGTCCAGGCGAGGGCCGCGCGCTGGCCGGGCGGGGTTTGGCTAAAAGGCGCGCCAACCCCGCGTGGCCCTACAGGTTTTGGCAACTCGCGCGTTTTCGGCGATTTCTTACCATAATCCGACCTCCCGACTTTGGAAAGCAAATTTTGGACGGGGGAAGTGAATAAGGACGGCCTAGGGTTGTCTCCACCCCATTTTGCAGCCTCCAAAACCCTCCCCATTCACTCTCAAACTCTCCCAAGCCAAAACACTCTCCCGACGAACTTCCGACGGACTTCCGGCGACTTTCCGGCAACCTACAACGACCGAGCAAGGGAGTAGAGCAAGGATTTCAGTGCTAGATTCATTGGTAAGTCGTTCATAGATTTTCATTTAAGTTTTGAACCCGAAAAACTTGATCTAACATTGGATTTCTTCGTCCGACTCGAAATGGTGGCCAAAGTCGGAAGCTTGACGTTGAGGAGATCCGTTCGTAGGATTTTTGGACGAGCCAGCGACCTTAGGACGACCCAAAACTCTCTATCACAGTAAGTTGAGCCTTCCATATCAATACGGGTGATTTCGGGGCGTCCGGTATAGGCGTAATGTAACGAAACATAAAAATCGAACTTAAAAACCCCATCTTGCGCAGTTTCTGTAATGGCCTAAAACTCATATTTCGAGGATTCAATCCGAGAAACTCAAAACTAGACTTTTAATTCTAACACATAAATCTAGGCTGTGTAAAAATTTCAGACATTTTCGTTAACGTTTGCTATTTCAAATCGCGCCGAACATAAACTGTTTCCTAGGACTCTTCGAAAAACCTGACAGTTTTCATATTCGAACTTGATGAGCATGTTTCTATATTTTGTAGTCCGATTTGATCTTTACAATCTAAATGAAAGTTGTAGATAATCATGTCTAGTATATGTGGTTCAATTTTCAGAATTTTTGAAGTCCATTTGATATGTTAAAAAGATGAAATTTTGAACTGTGTCGAACCTGAGTCCGGACAGATTTCTGGTTGCATGATAAAATCGATTTTTGACATGTTTCCTCAACTTATTTCGAAAGTTAAAACACGAAAGTTGTTCGTTAGGGTGTTTTGCATAAACTGTGAAGTTTTCAGATTTTTCGGACTTAACCCGAATTTTTAAATTGAAAAGGCGCAAACTGTGACGCCAAGATACTTTTAAATCGAAGGATTTTGAAATTTCGAAACGAACGATCAAAGATTTGAAATACGATACATCTATACTTTTGAAAAACCCCGATACATTAAATCTAAACGATACATGAGATACTTGGTGGAGGGTGAGTGCTTTGCAGGGTGCCCCTCTAGCCTTTCTCTTCGGGCCTATAATGGACGAGAGAATTTGATGAGATATTACGCCAATCGGCGGGAGATACATGGCCTACTCTCTCGGGTTGTCCGTATGGATTTCTCGAGGCTCCGGAGTGATACTGGGTATGGCAGATACGGCTGCGGCCGCCGGATCACCGGCTATACAAGATACTTACGACACGGCTGCGGCCGCCGGATCACCGGCTATACAAAACACTGAGAAATGGTTACGTAACGGGGAAATAAAAGATTTAATATTTTTAAGTATTTATTTATTTTTTTGCATGTCTTTAAATTATGCATTTAAATTATGTCTTTAAATTTCATATCATAACTAAATTGTTATTGCGGATTAGATGCATGTTTAAGTACACAATTAAAATTATTATTTCCTTTAAATTTTGTGAATGCATGTTAGGAGTGAAATTTTAAATTATCTAATTAAATCCCTTTATTGCTATGTTAGGATCGACTTACTCAGTATTTTATATACTGATAAAATTGTTGTTTTCTCTTTTCTTTCAGAGTACGGAGATAATGCATAGCATGTGCATTGGGGGATGGATTTGTTAAACATTGGTTTACCGCTTTTCATGATACTTGCATAACGGGCATGTAAATCCCGCGTTTTGGCCATGTCGGCCCGCTTTACAATTTCCGCTGCGACATATTATTATTGCTACTTTGTGTGTGGACGATACTCATTATTATTTTTACATAGATTCCGGACTTGTTTTTAAACCTTTTTGCAATACCTATAGCCTTGCATCTCTTTGGCAAGCTCGGAGAACCCGTGTCTTGTTAGGGAGATGTGGCGGTGACATCCCGGCCTAGGTTATCAAATCCGGGGTGTTACAAGTTGGTATCAGAGCCCGGAATATTTTTAAGCTACTATTATTATTATTTTAAAATATTTTGAACTAAGTATTACTTTTAAATCTAATATTATCATTATTATTTTTAAGACTACTAGTATTATTATTTTAGCCCAAAAATTTTCTTACCCAATTAATATAATATTTTGAGCCCAAAAGGGGTTAAATTATTTTGACCCAATACTTATAATTATTTTAAGCCCAACCATTTCGGCCCAAGTACCCATGTTTTACTTCTTAAAGTCCAAATTATTATTTTTGGCCAATATAGAGGCCCAACTTTTTAAATCCATGATTAAATTAAATTAATTTTGGGGGGGATTGCATGTGCATATCCATATAGATTTAAAATTCCTGCATATCCCAACTTTTATTCGAAACATACTCTAACTCTAACCTCCTTGTTGACATTAGATGGCCGAACCCAACACGAACATGACTAATCTGATGATGAAACTGACCAACGCATACCTCGAATCCCAACAGCATGTCAATCACTTCAAGGCTCGAGTGGGGCATCTAGAGAATAACGTGGACTATTTGAGGCATCTTAGGGAAGCTGACCATCATGAAATAACCCAACTCAAGGCCCAAGTCGCCGAACTCCAAACCCAAGTGATCACACTCCAAAACAAGGACAACGAACGGATGATGCAATTAGGACACTTAGCAGCTGAGCTGCTAGGCCTAGAGGCTGACATATTCCCTCCGAGCCCGAGCCCGGTGGGGACACCCATTGCCATTGACGTATCCAGCGACGAGGACGATCCCATCGAGGATGTACCTGCCTAGTCACCCTAGACTTAGGAGCCCATACTGATGCACTACTATCTATGTTCTATTTTTTCAAACTAGTACCAGCACTACTATTTCATTCCTGTTACGAATGCTTGTAAACAGCTGAAAATTTTTCTCTTGAGTAATAAATCTACAAGCATTAATTTTATACAATTATATTGAAAGCATCCCTTACATTTTAATTAAATTATTTCCCTTCGAATACCCTGCTAAAACCCGATCAAACAAATGAACAAGGTAACAATAATCAATGACCTATAGATAACAACCAAACAAAAATACAAGTAGTAAATATATATACATATACATTATATGGAGATAATTACCGAACAAGGGTATCTCCAACCCTAAACCCTAAAACCCTAAACCCCAACACCCTGAACCCTAGGGTCTCAAAAAAAAAAACCCTGAACAGGTTACTGTTCACGAAAAAAAAAAAACACAAAACAAAACAAAAACAAAGCAGTAAGTAGAACCAACCCCAAATAACAACAAACAATACGCTAAACTCCAACAACCTATACTAACAGGTTCCAACAGACTGGTACCTGTTAATATCGTCATTTATTTAGTCAAATTATTTCATAAGCATTACATAATACTTCAACAAAAAGGAATCTAAACTCTCTTGTTCTTGCAACAGCATGGCACCGAGAGGAAGACCACGCGCCCATCCCACTACTCCAAACACCAACGAAACCCCCATGCAACCAGAAATGCCTATACCCGGCGAAGGGGTACACGCTCAAGAGGAGCCGGCAAACCCCATGCCAAACAACATGGACGCGCGCCTACGCACTCTAGAAGAGGTTCTCATTGCGATAGGGAACGCGCATGTGAACCAAGGCCAGGCCGCTGCGGTACCTCCACCCGAGGCCCGCATTAACTACTTAGCTATGGTGAACTCATATCGTCCGCCGAACTACGCCGGAGAAGAGGACCCGGCTAAACTTGAAGAATGGATCCGAACATTCGACAAGCTACTAAACGCGGTGAAGTGCCCGATTGGCGAGAAGGTGCCTGTGGCATCGTACTATCTCGGAGGGGAGGCGGATGACTGGTGGCGTGCCATGCAAGATAAGCTAGCCGAGGACGAGGAACCCTATTCTTGGGAAGAATTCATGAGTCTGATCAGGGATCGCTTTTATCCCATGAGCACAAAGTCCGCCATGTACGAGGAGTTCTTATCTCTGAAGCAAGGAGGGCAAACAGTCCAGGAATATTACACCCGTTTCAAGGAGTTGGTGCGTTTCGCACCGAGACTCGTGCCGACAGATGTGGAGAAGGCACAGAAATTTGAAATGGGGCTAAACTTGGCTATACGAGAGGTGATCACTGGCGTCCCATACTGTAACACCCCGGATTTGATAATCCAGGCCGAGGTGTCACCGCCGCACCTCCCTAGCAAGACACGGTTTCTCCGAGCTTGCTAAAGAGATGCAAGGCTATAGGTGTTGGAAAAAAAGTCTTAAAAGCAAGTCCGGAATTACTTAAAAATAATAATGCAATATCATCCATACATGATAAAAATAATAAGTTGCAGCGGAAATTTGAATATGGGCCGACATGGCCAAAACTCGGGTCAACAAGCCCGTATGCAAGTCATGTAAAATAAATAACTAAATGACCCAAGTGATCTCCCGATGCATGATCATGCTTCGTGCTCTGTAATGGAAAAAAAAATAAACAACAGGTTTTATCAGTATATAAAATACTGAGTAAGTTAATTCCTAACGTAACAATAAAGGGGTTTTAAAAAGATTATTTAACTAATTTAAACTTATACTTTTACTCAGGCTTAAATTGAAATATTTAAAAATTCGTAATCTTACTTGCTGCGGAAAACATGATTTATTTGTTCAAGACGAGAATACAAAATTAAAGGACTTAATTTAAAAACGTAATTTAAAAGCATAATTTAAGGACATTATTTAAATGCATAATTTAAAAACATGGTAAATAGGATTTAAGCATAATTAAACGCTCACGCAAGTCTTTTATATTTTTATCCCGTAAACTAAGAAGAGGACACCACACAGGGGAGATCACTAACGAGGCAATCTCAATAGTCGTAACCAGATAGCCGGTGAACCGGCGGCCGCAGCCATATCAGTATTGACTGCCGTTTTGGCGAGCCATGTATATCTACCGTCAATTTGACAGGCGTGTATATCGACTGTCATTTGACAGGCCTTTCAAACGGTTTCACTACCACTCGGGCAGGCCGCGTATTTCCCACTGCCGATTTGGCAGGCCATGTGCACAACTGCCGTTTCGGCATTAGGACCACTAACGAGGCAGTCCAAACAATGGGAGACCACTAACGAGGCAGTCTCAAAAGATAGTAGGACCACTAACGAGGCGATCCAAAAATACAGCGCGCGAGATCACTAACGAGGCAATCTCAGATAGTAAGGAGACCACTAACGAGGCAGTCTCAAAGATAATGATAGTATGAAGATCGGCTCAACCTAGTGAACGGGATTTTTCGAAAGTTCGTATTTCAAAGTTATCAAATGATCGATATCGCGTTTTCATAGTTCGAGTTTTCTCAAGTTCGGAAAATCCTATTCGAGGCAGTTTACGCCTTTCTTAATTTAAAATTCGTCTTTTCTAAATTTCTGAAACTTTGCCAGTAATTCAAAATCACACATACGAACAACTTTCATGTTTTAAGTTTTGGGAAATAAGGTTCCGAAGTGAGTTGAAATTTGAGTTTATTGCAAAGAATAATTTATGTCTTGAAAACTGTTTTCGTCACAGGTTCGTGCAACGCCGATTAAAAATTCATTTCAAAACCAATCGATGTGAAATTTTTACAGTAACTACACGACACATTAAGGAACAACTTTCATGTTTTAAGAATTTGGATGTATTGAATTTTAGAGGCTCAAAAATCGACCACAACACTCTGTACACGCGCGGACTTAAAAATCGAGTTGAAACAGTTTCTGAAATCTTCCGTTTTGACATATCAAATGAATTCCAAAATTCATGAAATTTTATACACATAATCTAGACATAATTTCCTACAACTTTTGTTTAGAAATGCACAGTTGAATCCTTCTAAAAACGTGTGAAAAACGTGCATCAAGTCGGGTCATAAAAACTGTCAGGATTCCAGATTTGGCGATTCAAATTTTGACGACTTTTTGGCATATCAAACGTGGTTCAAAAATTATGAAATTTCTCAGGGATAAACTAGACACCATCTTCTACAACGTTTATGTTTTCACCCAAGATTAGTTTTGACCATAAAGGATCGAATAATGCACAACAAGTTCGACTACGAAATCTGTCCAGTTTACCGTTACATCACAGTCCGCTTCCAAGGGTTTTTGAGTATGCAAACGTTATCGAAAATGCGTGAAATTTTACGGACGTGATTTTTAGACAGTTAGCTACAACTTTCGTCTTTACATAAAAGTTTAGTTTTGAAGTTTTCAATTCGAAATGCGCTAAGGAACTCGAACACGAAAATCTGCCAGTTTCCTTCGGTTTTGAAAACAGCTCAGAAAATACCAGACGCGATTTCGGGGGTCGAAACTTGATGAAAATAATTGAAAATTTGACACAACGTAGATTACAATGTGGGGAACAAGTCTTCAGTTTGGAGTTTCTCGTTTCGGATTCTCTAAGTAAGAGTTTTAACCGGATTTCAGAAAATGCGCGGATTGGGGTTTTTAAGTCCGATTTTTACGTTTTTGTTTAGATCTATTGATTTGTTCGATTTTAGTCACCCAAAATTGATACACAAGGAATAAACTTACAGTGGGTGAGGTTTATAGTCCTAAGATTCGTCGGGATGAACTCCGGAAGCCACGAACACGTCCAAACAACTCCGACTCCTTCTCATCGGTCCCGATTTGTGAATAAGAGAGGAAAACATAGGTGTCAGGCCTTAGGTCGGCCAGGGGTCATGAAAACAAGATTGGAAATTCATCCTTACCACTACACGATGCTTGAGGAGTGCCCCAACTCGTCCGTACGTCGTCTCCTTCGCCGGAACGGTGTCGGAAGCCAAAGAACTTGATTTTTCTTTCTTTTCGAGTGGGTTGAGTGGGGAGGATGATGGGGGCGGTTTCGAGAGGGATTTTGGGAGTTGGAATGGCTGACAATCGGCCTCCTCATGATCCTTGATCTCCTCCACACGGGTAAGGTAAGTTACCATAGTTTTCGGGTCGAAATTTGGCAAGAAATCGCGTTGATCGCGATCTTCCCGCAGACTGCCACAGATGGCGCGGTCTTGGCGCGGGGGCGCGCGGGGTGCGCGCGGCCGGTCTGGGCCGTTGCGCCCGGGCTGGCCGTGCAATCCCGTCGGGCCGTTTCTCCTCTCTTTCGGACTTCCGACCTCCTACGTTCTCGGCTCGATTTTCCGGGTCGTTCTCGGATTATAAATTCCTATCTTAAATCTATTTCGACTCCAATTGTATTTCATATTCGAAATCTTGAACCCGTCGAGTTTGAATCCGTCGGCTTGAATTCGTCGTCTTTCGACTCCGGTGTAATAATTTATCCGATTAAATTATTTCCGACTTTACGGGTTTGTGGAATTAAAATTCTTTTCCTTATTGAATTTAATTCCAATTCTTTTAACTCGATTCGTGGAATTTCTTCGGGCTTCCTTTCCCTCTTTTATTCCATTTTGAATTTTTGAATCTTTTGGCGTTTCATTTCCGAGCGATAATTTATTGTAATAAATTAATTTCTTTTCGGAAATAAATTTTTATTTTGCCGTAAAAATCCCGGGTATTACAGTCTACCCCCCTTAAGAACCAACTTCGTCCTCGAAGTTGTGTTTCGGTTTTGGTTTCTTCGAGTTTAATCGTTAGGATGCTTTCGGTTATGTTTTTATTTTGGGATTTATTTCGTGACTGAACTTAGAATTTAGGTTTCCAAGCTGCCTACGTACCCTGTGAAGGGATCAAGTCATAACGTAGTTCAAAACAATTTGAATTTGTTTATTTGAAATACAAAATATTCGGGTTGTTACACCTCCCCCCCCTTAAGATTAAAGTTATGTCCCCATAACTGCCTATTCATTATTCTCCAGAAGCTCCGGATTTTGGTCTTGTTTCTGAGGGGATCGATGCCCTTGGTTTTTGCCATTTCGATCGTCTGGGTTCTGTGGCTGCTTAGGTCGAGTGGTCACATCCTCTCTCTTGTTGATGTTCTCTATCCGTGTCCGGCAGTCACGCAGCCGGTGACCATGTCGACCACATCGGAAGCATGCTCCCGGCTGAGGGCATCCCCTCGCATAATGTGGTTTACCACACTTTGGACATGGTGGCGCATAGTCACCATGGTTGAAGACTATCCCGTCGTTTCCCCCATTATTGCCTTGAGGTGGTTTATTCGGGCCTCCCCGAATATGGTTCCTCCCTGAGTAATTATCGGTTCCGTGGTCCCGTTTCCTCTTGCCCTTCCC
The DNA here is from genome assembly GCA_030278955.1 of Hygrophila difformis. NCBI lineage: Eukaryota > Viridiplantae > Streptophyta > Magnoliopsida > Lamiales > Acanthaceae > Hygrophila > Hygrophila difformis. The sequence goes on along the minus strand of JAOANR010000314.1, from coordinate 12,978 downwards.
TTGGTTGATTAATGCATTTCCCTCGGCAACTAACGCTCCCTTTATAGTTCTCAAACGATTACTTAAGTTCTTGGGTATGGAGGCCACTTGTCCCCCTTGATTGGGTGCATTAACGTCTTGTATTGGTACGTTGGGTTGTCGTGGCTCTTCGTTGGTGTTGGGTGGGATGGGTGGTTTTCTAGGTCTTCCTTTTGGTGCCATTTCCTGTTATCAAGCACGCGAAGATGGTTTTCTAATCAAGGGCACGTTAGAGTCAAGAAGTTCTAAAAGATAGGATTGGCAAGAGGTGATAATGTATGGGGCACGCTAAGCTTAGGTGATCAAGTTCTAGGACTAGTGCAAAATTAGTCTTAAGCAAGCGCTCCTAAATAAAGGTCATGTCGGATTCTAAGATAAGAGTATTATTTAGCATTGATAATTCATAAAAAAAACATTAGCGCAAATACTCATGGATGTATGCAATGCAGTGCAATGTTATCCCATCCCCAAAAATGTTTTCGTGAATCTAAAAATTTGTTGGAAAAATTTTTATGCATATGTAAATATTTTCCATGGGTTTAAAATAAATTTTTGTCCTTTGGAAATAAAACTTAAAATTTTAAACATAATAATCATGGTAGTTAAAAATTTAAAAATAATATTAATATTTGTTTTAAAAATCCTTGGGCCTCTATATTGGCCAAAAATAATAATAATAATTTAAAAATACTTCCGGGCTCTGATACCACTTTGTAACACCCCGGATTTGATAATCCAGGCCGAGGTGTCACCGCCGCACCTCCCTAGCAAGACACGGTTTCTCCGAGCTTGCTAAAGAGATGCAAGGCTATAGGTGTTGGAAAAAAAGTCTTAAAAGCAAGTCCGGAATTACTTAAAAATAATAATGCAATATCATCCATACATGATAAAAATAATAAGTTGCAGCGGAAATTTGAATATGGGCCGACATGGCCAAAACTCGGGTCAACAAGCCCGTATGCAAGTCATGTAAAATAAATAACTAAATGACCCAAGTGATCTCCCGATGCATGATCATGCTTCGTGCTCTGTAATGGAAAAAAAAATAAACAACAGGTTTTATCAGTATATAAAATACTGAGTAAGTTAATTCCTAACGTAACAATAAAGGGGTTTTAAAAAGATTATTTAACTAATTTAAACTTATACTTTTACTCAGGCTTAAATTGAAATATTTAAAAATTCGTAATCTTACTTGCTGCGGAAAACATGATTTATTTGTTCAAGACGAGAATACAAAATTAAAGGACTTAATTTAAAAACGTAATTTAAAAGCATAATTTAAGGACATTATTTAAATGCATAATTTAAAAACATGGTAAATAGGATTTAAGCATAATTAAACGCTCACGCAAGTCTTTTATATTTTTATCCCGTAAACTAAGAAGAGGACACCACACAGGGGAGATCACTAACGAGGCAATCTCAATAGTCGTAACCAGATAGCCGGTGAACCGGCGGCCGCAGCCATATCAGTATTGACTGCCGTTTTGGCGAGCCATGTATATCTACCGTCAATTTGACAGGCGTGTATATCGACTGTCATTTGACAGGCCTTTCAAACGGTTTCACTACCACTCGGGCAGGCCGCGTATTTCCCACTGCCGATTTGGCAGGCCATGTGCACAACTGTCGTTTCGGCATTAGGACCACTAACGAGGCAGTCCAAACAATGGGAGACCACTAACGAGGCAGTCTCAAAAGATAGTAGGACCACTAACGAGGCGATCCAAAAATACAGCGCGCGAGATCACTAACGAGGCAATCTCAGATAGTAAGGAGACCACTAACGAGGCAGTCTCAAAGATAATGATAGTATGAAGATCGGCTCAGCCTAGTGAACGGGATTTTTCGAAAGTTCGTATTTCAAAGTTATCAAATGATCGATATCGCGTTTTCATAGTTCGAGTTTTCTCAAGTTCGAAAAATCCTATTCGAGGCAGTTTACGCCTTTCTTAATTTAAAATTCGTCTTTTCTCCAAAAATTTCTGAAACTTTGCCAGTAATTCAAAATCACACATACGAACAACTTTCATGTTTTAAGTTTTGGGAAATAAGGTTCCGAAGTGAGTTGAAATTTGAGTTTATTGCAAAGAATAATTTATGTCTTGAAAACTGTTTTCGTCACAGGTTCGTGCAACGCCGATTAAAAATTCATTTCAAAACCAATCGATGTGAAATTTTTACAGTAACTACACGACACATTAAGGAACAACTTTCATGTTTTAAGAATTTGGATGTATTGAATTTTAGAGGCTCAAAAATCGACCACAACACTCTGTACACGCGCGGAAATAAAAATCGAGTTGAAACAGTTTCTGAAATCTTCCGTTTTGACATATCAAATGAATTCCAAAATTCATGAAATTTTATACACATAATCTAGACATAATTTCCTACAACTTTTGTTTAGAAATGCACAGTTGAATCCTTCTAAAAACGTGTGAAAAACGTGCATCAAGTCGGGTCATAAAAACTGTCAGGATTCCAGATTTGGCGATTCAAATTTTGACGACTTTTTGGCATATCAAACGTGGTTCAAAAATTATGAAATTTCTCAGGGATAAACTAGACACCATCATCTACAACTTTTATGTTTTCACCCAAGATTAGTTTTGACCATAAAGGATCGAATAATGCACAACAAGTTCGACTACGAAATCTGTCCAGTTTACCGTTACATCACAGTCCGCTTCCAAGGGTTTTTGAGTATGCAAACGTTATCGAAAATGCGTGAAATTATACGGACGTGATGTTTAGACAGTTAGCTACAACTTTCGTCTTTACATAAAAGTTTAGTTTTGAATTTTTCAATTCGAAATGCGCTAAGGAACTCGAACACGAAAATCTGCCAGTTTCCTTCGGTTTTGAAAACAGCTCAGAAAATACCAGACGCGATTTCGGGGGTCGAAACTTGATGAAAATAATTGAAAATTTGACACAACATAGATTATAATGTGGGGAACAAGTCTTCAGTTTGGAGTTTCTTGTTTCGGATTCTCTAAGTAAGAGTTTTAACCGGATTTCAGAAAATGCGCGGATTGGGGTTTTTAAGTCCGATTTTTACGTTTTTGTTTAGATCTATTGATTTGTTCGATTTTAGTCACCCAAAATTGATACACAAGGAATAAACTTACAGTGGGTGAGGTTTATAGTCCTAAGATTCGTCGGGATGAACTCCGGAAGCCACGAACACGTCCAAACAACTCCGACTCCTTCTCATCGGTCCCGATTTGTGAATAAGAGAGGAAAACATAGGTGTCAGGCCTTAGGTCGGCCAGGGGTCATGAAAACAAGATTGGAAATTCATCCTTACCACTACACGATGCTTGAGGAGTGCCCCAACTCGTCCGTACGTCGTCTCCTTCGCCGGAACGGTGTCGGAAGCCAAAGAACTTGATTTTTCTTTCTTTTCGAGTGGGTTGAGTGGGGAGGATGATGGGGGCGGTTTCGAGAGGGATTTTGGGAGTTGGAATGGCTGACAATCGGCCTCCTCATGATCCTTGATCTCCTCCACACGGGTAAGGTAAGTTACCATAGTTTTCGGGTCGAAATTTGGCAAGAAATCGCGTTGATCGCGATCTTCCCGCAGACTGCCACAGATGGCGCGGTCTTGGCGCGGGGGCGCGCGGGGTGCGCGCGGCCGGTCTGGGCCGTTGCGCCCGGGCTGGCCGTGCAATCCCGTCGGGCCGTTTCTCCTCTCTTTCGGACTTCCGACCTCCTACGTTCTCGGCTCGATTTTCCGGGTCGTTCTCGGATTATAAATTCCTATCTTAAATCTATTTCGACTCCAATTGTATTTCATATTCGAAATCTTGAACCCGTCGAGTTTGAATCCGTCGGCTTGAATTCGTCGTCTTTCGACTCCGGTGTAATAATTTATCCGATTAAATTATTTCCGACTTTACGGGTTTGTGGAATTAAAATTCTTTTCCTTATTGAATTTAATTCCAATTCTTTTAACTCGATTCGTGGAATTTCTTCGGGCTTCCTTTCCCTCTTTTATTCCATTTTGAATTTTTTAATCTTTTGGCGTTTCATTTCCGAGCGATAATTTATTGTAATAAATTATTTTCTTTTCGGAAATAAATTTTTATTTTGCCGTAAAAATCTCGGGTATTACACATACCCAGACCTGCAATCGGTGTATGATCGTGCGGTAGCTGTTGCAAGGGTGCAACAACTAAAAAGGAAAGTGAGTGGAGAACCCAGCCGAGGATCTCAGGGTCAGGATAAGAGGGGTAGAGACAACCGTTCTGGAAACAATGCTGTAGGGAACAACTTTCGGGGAGATCTGAATAGACCCCCTCAAAACAACAACAGAGGATATGACGATAGAACCCTTTTCCAGGGTAACCCGGTACCACCTTGCCCGAGATGCGGCAGGCCTCATTTGGCCAGAGGGTGCCCCCAACAGGGCGCCTGCTACAGGTGTGGTCGCAACGGCCACATGGCGAATGAGTGCCGCACTCGACTGGAAAACATCACCAAGAGAGAGGACTTAGGCACGGGGCCAACTCAGCCTCGCAACCAGGATGGACGGAATGGAAACAACCAGGGGTATAGACCCCCTCAGAACCAGAATCTCAATCAGAATCAACGTCCCCCACAGAATCCAAATCAGCAACAGAATCAGAACCCGAACCGGGATCAGCAAGGCAACCCGGGACGTCCAATGGGGCGATTGAATGTCATCAATGAGGCAGATGTGCCTATGCAAGGGGACGTAATGGGAGGTACGTTCCATGTCTTAAGTACACCCCTTAGAGTTCTATTTGACTCAGGAGCTAGTTGTTCGATAATATCATCTAGAGTCTTACCTGAACTAGATCTACCTAAGTGCGAATTGATTAACTTAGGGATTCAACTTCCATCGGGAGAGGTAGTATCATGCTCTAAGCGATATAACGGAATTCCGATAGTTATAAAGAACGTAGAGTTTTTCGCGAACTTAGTAGAATTCGAACTACAGGATTTTGACGTCATACTAGGAATGGATTGGCTAACCCAATATAAAGCCGTGATCGATTGCCAAAAACAAAAGATCACGTTGTCAAAGAGTCGGGGAAGGAGAGTCATCTTTTACTCCCAACCCCCTAAGAAGTCTACCAAGATAGTTAACGCCATGAAGCTATGTAGCTTAATGCGTAAGGGTTACGCGTTATATGCATGCTACATTCATAACCTTGAGGCCGAAGAGGTCAAGGTGGATAACATTCTGGTGGTGAGAGAATACCCGGATGTATTCCCGGAAGACGTTCCCGGCATGCCGCCTGAGAGAGATCTGGAATTCACTATAGATCTTATTCCGGGAACGGAGCCTGTCTCAAAGGCTCCTTACCGTATGGCGCCGCTGGAAATGAAGGAACTAAAAGAACAACTTGAGGAGTTGCTAGAAAAGGGCTACATAAGGCCGAGCACGTCCCCATGGGGAGCCCCGGTCTTATTCGTGAAGAAGAAAGATGGAGGTCTACGACTATGCATCGATTATAGAGGACTTAACCAAGTCACGGTCAAGAACAAGTACCCGTTGCCCATAATCGAGGATTTGTTCGACCAACTGAAGGGAGCCTCAGTATTTTCAAAGATCGACCTACGATCCGGATATCACCAGTTAAGGATCGCCGAAAAGGATATCCCAAAGACGACATTCAGAACTCGCTACGGGCATTACGAATTCACGGTGCTATCATTCGGGCTGACGAACGCCCCAGCGATGTTCATGAATCTCATGAACAACGTGTTTCGGGAATTATTAGATCAATGCGTAGTGGTGTTCATAGATGACATCCTGATCTACTCGAAAAGCGAAGAAGAGCATTCCGAACACTTACACAAAGTGTTAGGGATCTTACGAGCAAATCAACTGTATGGCAAACTGTCCAAATGCGACTTCTGGCTAAGAAAAGTGGCATTTCTGGGACATATCGTATCCGCCAACGGAGTGGCAGTGGACCCAGCAAAGATCTCGGCAGTGACCGGATGGGTGCCACCGAAGAATCCAACCGAGATAAGGAGTTTTCTCGGATTGGCAGGATACTACCGAAGGTTCGTGAAGGATTTCTCAAGGGTCGCTCGCCCATTGACACAGCTGCTAAAGAAAGGGGTGAAATACGACTGGACCAGTGAGTGTGATTCCGCATTCCAAGAATTGAAGAAACGGCTTACTACAGCACCGGTGTTGACATTACCATCGGAGGATGGAGACTTCGAGGTGTACAGCGACGCCTCGAAGGAAGGATTGGGATGCGTACTAATGCAAGATCAAAGGGTCATAGCATACGCATCACGTCAACTAAAGCCACACGAAGAGAACTATCCGACGCACGACTTAGAGCTAGCCGCAGTCGTGTTCGCTCTAAAGATATGGAGGCATTACCTCTATGGGCGGAAGTGTCGGATGTTCACCGACCATAAGAGCCTCAAGTATATATTCACGCAAAAAGAGCTGAATTTGAGGCAAAGAAGATGGTTGGAACTGATTAAGGATTACGACTTGAAAATCGCGTACCACGAAGGAAAAGCCAACGTCGTGGCCGATGCCTTGAGTCGAAAGACTCAACGCGTGGTGAATTCACTTGTGGTACCGGCCGAGTTGTACAGAGACTTGGCAAAATTAAGTCTGGAGTTGGTACACTCCGGCGAAGTAAGTGAGGTCGTCAACACGATGGTAGTAGGATCTACCATACTTGATGAGATACGACTAGCACAACAGGGTGATGAAAAGCTGGAGGAAATTAGGAAGAGCATTGCTGAAGGAAAGACAATGGATTTTAAAATCCATGAGGACGGAAGCATCCGCTTCAAGGGAAGGTGGTGCATACCGCGGAAATGCGAGGACCTGAAGCAAAGGGTAATGGAGGAAGGCCATAATACCCCATATTCGGTCCACCCCGGAGGCGAGAAGCTATACAAGGACATAAAGAAGAACTATTGGTGGCCGAACATGAAGAGAGAAATAGCCGAGTTTGTGGCGAGATGCCTTACCTGCCAGAAGGTCAAGGCCGTACGGCAGAAACCCTTAGGACTAATGCAGCCATTGGAAATCCCAAGTTGGAAATGGAATAGCATTTCAATGGACTTCGTTTCGGGGTTACCACGTTCACCAAAGGGGATGAATAAAATTTGGGTGATCGTAGATAGGTTGACAAAAGCAGCCATATTTATCCCCATGAAGGATACCTGGTCCATGGACCAATTAGCAAGGGCATATGTCGACAACGTGGTACGACGACATGGAGTACCACATGACATCATCTCTGACAGAGACAGTAGATTCGTCTCACATTTTTTGACGAAACTACAAGAAGCCCTCGGTACGAAGATAAAGATGAGTACCGCGTTCCACCCCATGACGGATGGACAAACGGAAAGAACGATCCAAACTTTGGAAGACATGCTGAGGGCGTGCGTATTAGAGTTTAAAGGAAGTTGGGAAAATCACCTACCCTTGATCGAATTTTCCTACAACAACAGCTACCATGCTAGCATTGACATGGCACCTTTCGAGGCACTATATGGACGCAAATGCCGAAGCTCATTGAGCTGGGAAGAGGGCGAGAGGACTATGGTAATGGGACCGCAACTTGTTGAGGACATGGCTCAACAAGTCAAAATAATCCAAGAAAAGATGAGAGCCGCGCAAGACCGGCAAAAGAGCTATGCCGACGTGAGACGGCAAGATTTAGAATTCAAAATAGGCGATAAGGTCATGTTGAAGGTATCACCGATGAAGGGTGTGATGCGCTTTGGCAAGCGGGGAAAATTGAGCCCAGGACCATACGAGATCCTAGAAAGAGTGGGGAATCTCGCATACCGACTAGCATTACCGCCACAATTTGCTCGTGTCCACGACGTGTTCCACGTCTCGCAACTGAAGAAATACGTCCATGATCCGACCCACGTACTCCAACCGGAGGAAATTGAGTTGGACGATGACTTAAGCTACGAAGAAATTCCGGTGCGAATACTCGACAAGAAGGAGAGGGTAACAAGGAATAAGACCGTGAGGATGGTTAAGGTTCTTTGGTCTAACCACGAAGCCGAGACGGAAACGTGGGAGCTGGAAGCAGACATGAAGGAGCGTTACCCAACCCTATTCCAAGACAGTGCAACAACAGTTATGGGGACATAACTGTAATCTTAAGAGGGGGAGGATGTGACAACCCGAGTATTTCTGAATATTTTGTACGAATACTTTGTACCCCAAATAAACAAATTCAAATTGTTTCGAACTACGTAATGACTTGATCCCTTCACGGGGTACGTAGGCAACTCGGAAATTTCAATTCTGAGTTCAGTCAAATAATAACAAACAACGACACACAATAGTACAATCGCTTAATCAAACAACTCCCGAACTCGCGAGAGGATGAAGTGCAACTTCGAGGACGAAGTTGGTTCTTAAGGGGGGTAGACTGTAATACCCGTAAATTTTAGAATGTAAAAATAGGAATTAATCCAATAGGAGAGAAGGTTTTGTTTCCGAGAACCCGTAGACGCGGAAATGCACGGAAGTCAAGGACGACGAATTAGAACCCGACGGACCAAAACCGACGGTCTTAGGATTTCAAGTATGAAATCGAATTGAGACGGAATAAATTTATGATGAGAAGTATAATCCGAAAATAACCCGGAAAATCGAGCGCGAAAACGTGGAAGGATAGAAGTCCGAAAGAGAGGAGAAAAAGACCCGACGGATCGGATCGCACGGACCCGCCCGGACCGCAGTCCAGGCGAGGGCCGCGCGCTGGCCGGGCGGGGTTTGGCTAAAAGGCGCGCCAACCCCGCGTGGCCCTACAGGTTTTGGCAACTCGCGCGTTTTCGGCGATTTCTTACCATAATCCGACCTCCCGACTTTGGAAAGCAAATTTTGGACGGGGGAAGTGAATAAGGACGACCTAGGGTTGTCTCCACCCCATTTTGCAGCCTCCAAAACCCTCCCCATTCACTCTCAAACTCTCCCAAGCCAAAACACTCTCCCGACGAACTTCCGACGGACTTCCGGCGACTTTCCGGCAACCTACAACGACCGAGCAAGGGAGTAGAGCAAGGATTTCAGTGATAGATTCATTGGTATGTCGTTCATAGATTTCCATTTAAGTTTTGAACCCGAAAAACTTGATCTAACATTGGATTTCTTCGTCCGACTCGAAATCGTGGCCAAAGTCGGATGCTTGACGTTGAGGAGATCCGTTCGTAGGATTTTGGACGAGCCAGCGACCTTAGGACGACCCAAAACTCTCTATCACAGTAAGTTGAGCCTTCCATATCAATACGGGTGATTTCGGGGCGTCCGGTATAGGCGTAATGTAACGAAACGTAAAAATCGAACTTAAAAACCCCATCTTGCGCAGTTTCTGTAATCGGTCTAAAACTCATATTTCGAGGATTCAATCCGAGAAACTCAAAACTAGACTTTTAATCCTAACACATAAATCTAGGTTGTGTAAAAATTTCAGACATTTTCGTTAACGTTTGCTATTTCAAATCACGCCGAACATAAACTGTTTCCTAGGACTCTTCGAAAAACCTGACAGTTTTCATATTCGAACTTGATGAGCATGTTTCTATATTTTCTAGTCCGATTTGATCTTTACAATCTAAATGAAAGTTGTAGATAATCATGTCTAGTATATGTGGTTCAATTTTCAGAATTTTTGAAGTCCATTTGATATGTTAAAAAGACGAAATTTTGAACTGTGTCGAACCTGAGTCCGGACAGATTTCTGGTTGCATGATAAAATCGATTTTTGACATGTTTCCTCAACTTATTTCGAAAAAGTTAAAACACGAAAGTTGTTCGTTAGGATGTTTTGCATAAACTGTGAAGTTTTCAGATTTTTCGGACTTAACCCGAATTTTTAAATTGAAAAGGCGCAAACTGTGACGCCAAGATACTTTTAAATCAAAGGATTTTGAAATTTCGAAACGAACTATAAACCACAAGAATTTGTGAGTAAGGTCTTAACTTACTTAGTTAGAGATTTGGGTCGCTGGAATGGGTTTCCGGACGTCCTAGGGTCGCGACGAACGGCCAACTTCTCCGATCGCTTTTTGTTCGTTTTCCGACGTGAAATCGTAGTAAAGGAAAAGGGTTAGATTTCGAGTTTCTAAGTGGTATGGGCGAACTAAAACATTAAACCATAGCTTACCAAGAGTCTAGAGGGCAGGGCTTGGTTCCTTTCGCCTCGTCGTCGCCGGAATGCTCGCCGGAAAGTGGTGTCGGAGGAGTTTTGGCTTGGAGAGCAAGTTTGGGATTGTTTAGGGTTTAGTTTTCTGAAAGTATGGGGAAGGGGGGCGCCCAACACAGCCCTTATGACCTTCCCCAATGCCTTGATCCGCTTGCCCTCGTTAGTGGACGGATTTTTGGCAAGAAAATCGCCATAGAAGGAAAGTTTACACCTTCTGCACCTCTGGCGCGCTGGCGACGCGCACCTATTGCTTTGCCCGCGCGGAGCACGCGTGCCAGGCCTGGAGTCGCCACTCCGCTTCCCGCGCGGCGGGCGCGGGCCGGCCGGTGCGGCGGTCCGCGTGTTCCGTCGGGTCTTTTCTTCCTTTCCTCTATCGGTTTTCTACCCTTTACGTGTTAGCTCGACTCCTCGGGTCGTCTCCGGTTCGGAATCTTTACTTACAATTGTTATGAGTTCGGCTTATCGCTCGTAACATTTCCATGCCCTAATTAGTCTAGTCTAAATTGGTTCCAACTCCTCCTATCGTCCTTGCGATTGATCTTGCGATTTTATTTTATGGTTTATTTTGTGATTAATTGTATGATTTATTTTGTGATTTATTTTATGATTTATTTTGTGATTTATTTTGTGATTTATTTTATGATTTATTTTGTGATTTATTTTGTGACTGAACTTGGGAATTAGTTCCAAGCTGCCTACGTACCCTGTGAAGGGATCAAGTCATGACGTAGTTCAAAACAATTTGAATTTATTTTTCTCGGGTGTTACAGCGAAAGTAAGCTTCGATGTGTAACCGGTATTCCCCATCGAGGGTTTCTAAGAACCAGTGACCCCCAAAAAGCGATTCCCAAGAGAGGGCATGTCTAGAAGAAGCTTAACATCTTCAATAGTTGGAGTCATCATGCCCCAAGGAAAGCAAAAACAGTTAACGGAAGAATTCCAGAAACATAGGAGCGCTTGAATGTGCCAATATTCGGAAGGAAAGGGCTGAGCACTCAGCTTAATCAAATGATTGATACCAGCGGGCGACCAAATCAATTCACAATGAGGCTGTACCCGTGTGTACCAATCAGTATATTCAGGAGTCACAATAGGCCAAATGCTGAAACTACCAAAGAGTTTGGTGGAAAAACGATCTGAAAACAAGGGGATCGTCTTTAAATCACCAAAAAAAAGTAGAAACAGAAGCGGCGGCTTCAGCGGAAGTCGCCAAAGGCCCGATAGTGGTGAGGCCTTCATAAGTAAGGCGAATAGAGGTTTTATCGGCAAAAGATTCTTCGATATTCTTAATCTTAAGAGAAGAAGGAGAAATAGCAGGTTGTGCCATCGAGAAGAAAGAAAGAGATTGCAAAAAGAATGAAAAAATGCACAAGAACCAGGAAAGGGCAGACGGCAATAAAATAAAGAATAATGAGACCTGAGGAATGCAAAAGCTTGTGACCGGATTCCAATGGGAAGTTAGTGCACGAAAGGGAGGGAAAAAGTGGGAGAGTTAGGTTTACTTGGGCTCTTTCCAAAGTTAAAAATTCGCCCAAGTAAGGAGGGCATCTGTTGGGGCCACCAGGATAGTGGGTCGCGAGGAAGTGATTGGGCCAGACAAATTGGGCTAAAAAGAATTTACAGGGGAGATGGATTCAAAAGTGACTAGGCTGAGAAGCTGAATGATGGACGATTAAAGCCAAAGGGAAATCCGGAAGAATAAAAGTTCCTAAAGGCAAGAGTTATCGGCCGAGATTGAGTGAGGACAGCCGATGAGGGAAGGGCGAAAATTGGCTCAGAGGAATCAACCGGGAAGCGGTTACCAGAGCTCCGACTATAAATAGGGGATGTCATGCTCATAATCAAGAGAGACCAATCCACCCCAAAATTCCTTTATGCAAATTTTAATTCTTTATATTTTTACTGCTTTCTTTACAGATTTCATTTAACAGCTTTCCTAGACTCTAGCTTAGTGATTAGCGGTTACTTTTTCCAAGTCCACCGTTGTTTCTCAACAACCGGTAGTTTGGTTCCATTTTTCCGGTTAATCAGTCGTTGTTTCTCAACAACTGGTAGATTTTCCACTGTATCCATTTTGCCATTGCAAGTTTAGTGAATTCAGTCAAGTTTGGGCGTATTATATCAAGTTTGGGCGCATTACCGTGATATCGGACCCGTAATCGGTTTGATCCTTTTCCGATAGCCTCCCTTGAGAAGAAAAAAGTCATTGGCTCGACGCTAACCAAACAGATATTAATGATTGAAAATGTGCATTGGATTGTGTACAGAAATCAAACAAGAATGTTAAATGGGACAGGGGGAGTGTTATTTTCAGTAACTGCCAAATTAATATCTGAACTTTAACTCTGAACACCCCTCATTCCAACGTTTAGCTTTTAGAACTAGTAATTTTTAACTCTATCACCAATCACTATTATTCAAAACTATCTAAACTTAAAACTACTTTTCAACACTAATTCCGATCCAGACTTTAATAATTTTCCAAACATAACTGTAGTCGGGGATTATCATCGCATTTTCTAGAAAATTAATCACAATAACCAAGACCTTTTCTCTCTCTGTTTGTTTGTTGGTTTTTTCGATTAGAAAGAGGCCGAAGCCGGTTACAAAGAGAGCCAATTCCTATATATGTTGCTCTAGGATTTCAACAATAGCCATCGGAAGGCTGGACATCCTTAAGTTTGAAAATATTAAAGAAAGAGTTTCAATAATGTCATCAAATTTGTAACAAAGGTTAAAAGTTCTTATTGAGTTGTTTGGGAGGCAA
>JAOANR010000313.1:0-50000 GCA_030278955.1 Hygrophila difformis | reverse complement strand
GTGGTTCCGCCGCCGGGTCAGGACATGGCGCGGATGCTCCAGATGATGCAGGAGATTCGTATAGGTATGGACGCCGGGTTTGCAGCTGGGCAGGCTCGTTACGATGCCTTGGATGCTAGGATGGATCTCTATCAGGATCGTATGGACACGCTCACTATGAGACAGGCGGAGCAGCAGGCCACCATGACTGACATGTATGGCTACATGCGTCAGATGGACGACTACATGCGCCGCCAGTTCCCGCCTCCTGATCAGTGACCCCTTTGTTTTTACGGTACTCTTGGGTGCGTAGTAGAAGTAGCTTCCTTATGAGACTGTAAGACGATGATTTCCATTTCCGTGTTTCGTAGTTTGTGCTTTTGTTGTGTTACTCCATGATTATCTATTTCGGTTGTTAACTCTAGAATTGTGGTTAATTGATGACTTGAGATTTCAGGGTTTAGGGTTCGAGGTACTCCCGTTTGATTGACATTTATATGTGTTGTTTGCTTATTAATACCTTGTACCTTTGTTCTGTTGAGTCCCCCATCATACGTTTGGATATGGAAGGCGGTTTTAAATATGTGCATACATATATATATGTGGGCACTATGGATAATGGAAGTAGAATATAACATAAATGCTTGTATTTCATTGCTCAATAGAAAACGTTATTTGATACAAGCTGTAGGAATCACAAGGATAGGAATAGTTCGGAAAAATAGGAACGGTAATAGTAGAAGGAATGCGATAAAAGGTCTCTAAGCTGAGGGAGTGTAGGTGGTTGGGTCCTCCATGGGATCATCCTCATCACTCGACTCCTCAATGGTACCCCAGCCAAGGGGTCCATGGAATACTGGGCTCGCTGGCCAATTGGGCCCAGCGGCCGGGGCAGGATCAACGATAACAACTGGAGGTTGGACGGCTGTAGGGACAGCGACAGGATCAACAACGGGGCTAGCTGCAGGAGGAGTTCCCGGGTCGAGAGGGGCAGGTGGAAGTAGATCATCCTTCAGATGATGCAGTTGATGTCCCACGACCCCTACTTGGGTCTCTATGTCGTCAATCTGGGTCCGAAGTTCAGTCTCGCGGGTCTGGAGTTCATTGATTTGGATTTGGAGTTGGGTTATATCTTGATGTCCTGCTTGGCCCAGATTAGTTAGGTGGCCCAGGTTAGCTCCCATTTGTTCTACCCTTAGTATGAAGTTGTTCACGTTTTGAGGAGATTTGAGGTATGCTTCAATCAACCTCATTAGTAGGTTGATCATGTTCGCGTTTGGGGCGGCCATCTAATGTCAACAAGGAAGTTAGAGTCAGGACATGTTTCGAATAAAAGTCAAGATACGCAGGAATTTAAATCTACATGAATATGCACATGCAATCCCCCAGAAATTAATTTAATGTCTTTTAAATTTAAAATTAATCATGGGCTTTTTTTTAAAAAAATTGGGCCTCTATATTGGCCAAAAATAATAATTTGGACTTAAGAAGTAAAAAGCATGGGTATTTGGGCCGAAATGGTTGGGCTTAAAATATATATTTATTGGGTCCAAATAGTTTAACCCCCTTTGGGCTCAAAATATTACACTAATTGATAGGAAAATTTTTGGGCTCAAATTTTGGGCTAAAATAATAACACTAGTAGTCTTAAAAATAATAATGATAATAATAAATTTAAAAATAATACTTAGTTCAAAATATTTTTAAAATAATAATAGTAGCTTTAAAATATTCCGGGCTCTGATACCAACTTGTAACACCCCGGATTTGATAACCCAGGCCGGGATGTCACCGCCATATTCCTCTAGCAAGACACGGATTCTCCGGGCTTGCCAAAGAGATGCAAGGCTATAGGTATTGCAAAAAGGTTTAAAAACAAGTCCGGAATCTATTTAAAAATAATAATAAGTATCATCCACATATATAGTAGTAGTAATAATATATCGCAGCGGAAAAATGTAAAGTGGGCCGACATGGCCAAAACTCGGGATTTACATGCCCGTTATGCAAATATCATAAAAGCAATAAAAACAATGTTAAAGTTTTTCCATCCCCCAATGCATATGCTCATGCATTATCTCCATACTCTGAAAAGAAAAGAGAAAACAACAATTTTATCAGTATATAAAATACTGAGTAAGTCGATCCTAACATAGCAATAAAGGGATTTAATTAGATAATTAAAATTTCACTCTAACATGCATTCACAAAATTTAAAGGACATAATATTTTAATTGTGTACTTGAACATGCATTTAATCCACAATAACAATTTAGTTCATGATATGAAATTCAAAGACATAATTTAAATGCATAATTTAAAGACATGCATAAATAAATAACTACTTAAAAATATCAAATCTTTTATTTCCCCGTTACGTAACAATTTCTCAGTGTTTTCTAAAGCCGGTGATCCGGCGGCCGCAGCCGTTTCGTAAGTATCTCGTTTAGCCGGTGATCCGGCGGCCGCAGCCGTATCTGCCATACCCAGTACCACTCCGGAGCCTCAGGAAATCCATACGGACGACCCGAGAGAGTAGGCCATGTATCTCCCGCCGATTGGCGTAATATCTCATCTAATTCTCTCGTCCATTATAGGCCCGAAGAGAAAGGCTAGAGGGGCACCCTGCAGAGCACTCACCCTCCACCAAAGTATCTCATGTATCGTTTAGATTTAATGTATCGGGGTTTTTCAAAAGTATAGATGTATCGTATTTCAAATCTTTGATTGTTCATTTCGAAATTTCAAAATCCTTCGATTTAAAAGTAACTTGGCGTCACAGTTTACGCCTTTTCAATTTAAAAATACGGTTTAAGTCCGAAAAATCTGAAAATTTCACAGTCTATGCAAAACACCCTAACGAACAACTTTCGTGTTTTAACTTTCTCGAAATAAGTTGAGGAAACATGTCAAAAATCGAGTTTAATGCGGAAACAGTTTACTGTCCCGAAGCAGATTTGTCACAGTTTGGAAAATTGGCTTTTTGACATAACAAACGGACTCCAAAAATTTTGAAATTTTAACCACGTATACTAGACATGATTATATACAACTTTCATTTAGATTGCAAAGATCAAATCGGATTACAAAATATAGAAACAGACCCACTAAGTTCGGACATGTTCATAGGCAGATTTCAAACACGTTTTGTCAAAACAGTTTCTTTTTTATGCAATTTAAAATAGCAAACGTTAATGAAAATGTCTGAAATTTTTACACAACCTAGATTTATGTGTTAGGATTAAAAGTCTAGTTTTGAGTTTCCCGGATTGAATCCTCGAAATATGAGTTTTAGACAGATTTAAAAAACTGCGCGTATTGGGGTTTTTAATTTTGGTTTTTACGTTTCGTTGCATTACGACTATACCGGACGCCCCTAAACCACCCGTATTGATATGGAAGGCTCAACTTACAGTGATAGGGTGTTTTGGTCATCCTAGGGTCGCTGGGCTCGTCCAAATTTGCTACGAACGGATCTCCTCAACGTCAAGCTTCCGACTTTGGCCACGATTTCAAATCGGAAGAAGAAATCCAATGTTAGATCGAGTTTTCGGGTCTAAAAACTTAAATGGAAACCTATGAACGACTTACACAGTTTAGAACACTAAGGATCTTGTATCCCACGCCTCCTCCATCGGTTTTCGTCGCCGGGAAGTGATCGGAAAGTCGTCGGGAAGTCGTCGGAAGGTGTTTTGGCTTTGGAGAGAGTTTGGGAGAGCTCTAGGATGAATGGAGGCTGACAAATGGAGTGGAAATCAACCCTCCTTCGACCTAATTCACCTTCCCCCGTCCAAAATCCACTTTCCAAAGTCGGGGGGTCGAATTATGGCAAGAAATCGCCGAAAACGCGCAACTTGCCCAATTCTGGGGAGCCACGCGGGGTTGGCGCGCCTTTTGGCCAAACCCCGCCCGGCCAGCGCGCGGTCCCCGCCTGGACTGCGGTCCGAGCGGGTCCGTGCGATCCGATCCGTCGGGTCTTTTTCTCCCCTCTTTCGGACTTCTATCCTTCCACGTTTTCGCGCTCGATTCTCCGGGTCATTTTCGGATTATGCTTCTCATCATAAATTTATTCCGACTCAATTCGATTTCACGTCTGAAATCTTAGGTTTAGGTCCGTCGGGTTCTAAATCGTCGTCTTTTGATTTCCGTGCATCTCCGAGTTTATGGGTTCTCGGAAACAAAACTTTCTTTCCTATTGGATTAATTCCTATTTTTATATTCTAAAATTTACGGGTATTACAATATTAACCCACTTAATTATCAAAAATTAATCCGACTTTTAATTAATGGTGGTTTCAAATAGGATGAAGTGGAGTCTTAGGTATCGGATCATCGAATAAATTAAGTCCATAATCTAAATTAACTAGTCGCATAAATTTGGTTGAAACGCTTAATCAACAAAATTATAAAACACCCAAATCTTTAACTAGCATTTTGTCCCCAAATGAGAAGATTTGAAGTGTTAAGGTTCAACTACTAAAAAATCGACTATTAAATTGTTGGAATTCATTAAATCCATTGGATGAGATTTATGGCTATTTGAGCTTATTTTAGTTAGCCATTGTCCCTACTCGGAGAATTGGGAAAATTGGGACTAATTAGCTAATGGTGCCGATTTGATAGTTTATTTAACACAAGATTCGATTGATAGTTTATTTAACCACAAATTCATTAAGTTAATAAGTAAGTATTAGGTCATGGGATTTTATTAAGTCCATAATCCGAGTGATTAAGGTTAATTAAGTCCATAGTTAGGAAATTCTATGGGCCATTCTATGAGGTGATCAACAACAAAGAAAAAGGATTTAAAACTAATTAAGCCCAAAAACAAATCAAGGACTAAGCCTAACAAAACCCTAGCCCAGGCCCAACACCCAAAATCCAAACCCTAACCCTAGGCAGCTGCCACCCGCCGCCTCTCCGGCGTCGCCACCGCCGGGGTGGCGGGACGCCGGCGACACATCCGGCCGCCTCCCAGATCCGCCACCATCTCGTCTCCATTTCTATCCCATCCACCATCACCGCCGCGCCTTCAGCCCCTGCCCGATCTGCGCCTCCGCTCGCCGGCGACCCATCACCGCAGCATGTAGCGTCCTGCTAGAGCCTCGCCAAAGCCTCCCCGCCTCCTAAATCTGGCCATTTTCACACCACCACAACCATTTCACCCTTCTTCCAATCCCCAAATTCGAGCTGTGGTGGATTAAGGAGTGCATTTCCTCAGCGGAGGCGGTAGTTTTATTGAACGGCTCACCTACAAGATTTTTCAAGATGTTTAAAGGACTACGACAAGGCGACCCATTGTCTCCATATTTGTTCGTCTTAGTGGCAGAAATTCTCAATAAGTTGATGATGAAGGCCGTGGAGCTGGGACTGATCAAGGGATTGAACGCGGGGGGTGGAGGGCCGGTTATTTCACATCTTCAATATGCGGATGATACGGTCTTATTTTGCGAAGGGGAGCTGAATCAGGTGATTACAATTAAAAGAATATTGAGGTGCTTAACTTTGGCCACGGGGTTGAGAATAAACTATGGGAAGAGTAGCATCTATGGGATCAATTGCTCAATAGATCCAGTTCAAGAGGCTGCGGCGGTGTTAGGATGTGGCATTGGGAATTGGCCAATGAAGTACCTAGGCATTCCTATCGGGGGTAGAGTAAATGCCACAGAGGTTTGGCAACCGGTGTTGGATAAGGTGGAGAGTCGATTTGCGGGATGGAAAGGGCGTCTG
The DNA here is from genome assembly GCA_030278955.1 of Hygrophila difformis. Lineage (NCBI taxonomy): Eukaryota > Viridiplantae > Streptophyta > Magnoliopsida > Lamiales > Acanthaceae > Hygrophila > Hygrophila difformis. The sequence goes on along the minus strand of JAOANR010000313.1, from coordinate 44,291 downwards.
CTCTCCCAAGCGGGCCGACTTTGCATGATCAAATCTGTCCTAAGCTGTATTCCAGCATATTTCCTGTCAATATTCAAAATCCCAAAAGGAGTGGCGGACAAACTGGAAAAGCTCAAGAGAAGGTTCTTTTGGAACGAGTGGGATGGCAACCGAAAGATGCATCTGACCAATTGGACACAATTGGAGCGCACAAAGATCACGAAGGACTCCAAATCGGTAGTACTACAAAACAGAATATGGCTTTGTTGCTAAAATGGCGGTGGAGGTTTAGGACTGAAAGGTCGCTTTTGAAAGAGGTTATTGAAGCCAAGTACTATGGTAGGTCGGACACGTTATTACCGGAAGCAAAAATTGATAGATCGGTGTGGGGTAGAATATGTAATGCATGGGAGATCTTTAGAAGTGAAAGGCAAACTGATGGATTTAGAGTGCAGGTTGGTAATGGACTATCGGCCAATTTTTGGCTTGATAAGTGGACGGAAGGTGGGTTGAATCTGAAGACGATGTTTCCTAGGTTATTTGCTTTGGCTATGAATAAAAATGGAAAGGTGGCAGAGTATGGCAAATAGAATGGGTTGGAATGGGAATGGGAGATAAAATTGAGACGAGATCTTTTTGATTGGGAGGTCGAAGGATGGAATGCTCTGATGGTCAGGCTACACAGACAGCGGCTAAGTAGATTCTTGGACGATAGATTGGTATGGGAAAAGGAAGGAAGTGGAAGATTTACAACAAGGTCTGTTTGGAAAAGGGATGAGGGAGCTGAGGTGGAAGATCAAAGCGGGTTTTGGCGAATCCTATGGAAAATCAGGTGCCCGATGAAGATTAAATTAATGATATGGAAAGTAGTACATGGTGCTCTACCTACCCGAGAAGCTCTGGTCAAGAGAGGGTGTCTCCAAGTTTCTAATGCACAGTGTCCAATATGTGAGGAGGGGATTGAATCGATAGATCATTTGTTCTGTGGATGTGAAATAGTTGCAAGGGTGTGGTATAAGGTGGCTGGGGAGTTCGGGATAGCCTAGGCTATTCCTGGAGATGTTGAGAAATTGATAAAGTGGTGGATTGGGAATAGTAAGAAAACAGGAAGTAGTAGTGGATGGGCGTTAACAGGTTTAGCCACAGTTTGGACGATATGGAAGCTTAGGAACGAAGTGGTGTTCAATAACAAGTCGTTTAATGGGAATTTGGCATTGGAAGAAATTCGTTGGCGAGCTTGTCTCTAGGGACAAGCCGAGCTGCCATGAGGGAGCATTACTCTAGCAAGTCGTGAGCTGGTGTTTTCAAGAGCATGGATGGAGACAAGACCCGGAAGGGGTAAGAAATTGAGAGGTAACTTGGTCTGGGAACGCCCAAGTAAAGGATGGTGGAAGGGGAATCCCGGGCCAGCTGGGGTAGGGGGTGTGATTAAAGATGAGGAAGGTAATATTATATTTGTGCTGTCGGATAGTATCGGTTTGGCAGACTCAACTGAGGCTGAGGTCTCAGCCATAAGTCGGGTGTGTAATGCTTTAATCCAGGATCAAGGTTTTCCACTACCCAAATTACTTTTCAAATGTGATTCGATTAATGTGGTAAGCTGGATGAGTTGTCCAGAAGATATTCCATGGAGGTTATACTCAACGATGGGTCCGATCATGGCATTGTTGCGATTGGGGGGGGGGGTGAAGTTCGAGTGCAGCACATCTTGAGGGAGCGAAATGAATTGGCGTATTACTGGGCGCGATGTGGTGCCAAAGGTGAAGGAAAGATTGAAATGTGGTTGTGACTAGATAGGTGCCTTGGTTGGAACAAGATCTGAAGCTGGCGATGGTCTGCGGCTGATAAGGAATTGCAGATGCGTGGCAGTATTGCAGCAGGAGGGGAGCTTTACATTCTTGAACTTCTTGCGTGTTGGATTGATTGTAGCTAATAAATTCTCCTTGTGTGATCATTAGTTTCAGGTGTTGCTACTGCCGTAATTGATTGTGGTGGATACATTGAGCTAATAAAGATGGTGCTGCGGCGACATAAAGCTATAAAGGAACTATTCTGGTTTTCAGGCTACTGCTACTCCAGGTGCTTACTGATGTTCAACGGCTGCTGCGGTAACTACTCAAAGTCTGATGCTGTATTATAAGTGGCTGCTGGTGCAATACTTGTCTGAGGCCGATGCTGCTAATGGTGCTGCTAAGTGATCCAAAGTTGATGTTCGTTGATAGCTACAGGCACGGGATTGGTCCTAAATCTACAAAATGTGATCGAAACAAAGTCAAAGAACATTGAAGAATTTTAGCACACAAAGCGTTTAGAGGTTGAAGCTCATGGATGGACTGATGATCTATTGTAATGTATATATCAAGCCAACTACCACAGTACCCGGTGAGATCGGAATTTTAAATCTTTAAGTCGCATGCATGCGTGGGTTTCATTTTAACATCCCTGAATTTGCTACATCATTCATGTCGAGACTGTACTTTTAATTCAGTGCTTCGAAAATGATAAGGGTTTCTGGAATACGCCTTTGGTCCTTTTCTTCCACACCTTTCCAAATACCACTTAGTGAGCCATTTTCTAAACCTACCTGTTCTGAACCCCTAATTGCTATTCCGTTCCATTGTCTTAGCCAAACTGTTTATCTGTACCATTGTTAGCTCAGGAGGTGCCTTTGATCATTTAATTAGTATTCATAAGGATGCTGTAATCAGCTTGATGGGAGTATTAGGGAGTTGGGAGTCCCTGCTTTAGTGTGAGGGTGCGAACCGTATCAGCGGTGATCGGATGATTAGTATACTTGGTCGTATGTCTGGGAAGTGCAAGAATGGTATTGTTGTGATGCTTTGGGTATTCTTATTATTTTTTTTATTTTTTTTTAGAAAAAAGCTAGCAGATAGTATGAAAAAAAAAGAGAGAAGAAAAACAGAAAAAAAAAGAGAGCAAGAGTAAAAAAAAAAAGAAGAGAAAAATACAGAAGAAAGGATTAATTCTGAAGAATGGCAATGAGCTGTCTACGGATTTCAATAAGAGGGGGATAAGTTATTGTGGTAAGGACAGTTGTGAGAATACAGTGTGTCTGATACTTATTATGAGAAGGGGTTGCAAGTATTAGTTTTGGAATGTTCGAGAGCTGTAGTATATTTGCCTCCAAACTATGTTTTGTTGTTTATCCTGTAGTGTCCCTAGTTATTCTCTTCCACTTGTGGCTCATCCAATTTCCACTTCTAGCCGGTCCTCGTTTTGGCCTTTACCAGTACCTTTGATTCGACGCACTGGATTTGAACAACATTAGCAGGGGAGATGTGAGTATGTAGTAAGTTTTTGGGATTGTTATTTTGATTCGTCACTTGAAAGCTTTAGTATACTCTGGGGAGCTGTTGAAGGGAACTCGAGCAAGGTTGCCGTTTGATATGGATGGGCATTACCGCCGAAGATGCTGCTGCCCAGGATGTAGGATGATATAGAAACAGCTGGGCTGATATTCGGTTGCTGCTGCTGGAGTGGGTTTAGGGTTGCGGTTGCTGCTGCTGCTGGAGGGATTGGCCCAGGTTGCAACGGTATAAAGACTCTTGGTGTCGTGGTATTGACGTTTTGATGTTGTGGTTTGCGGTGTTGTGGTTGTGATGTTGAGATGGTCTAAAGAGTCTGTGTAAAACACTTTTATGTCAAGTGAGTATTCCATCCTAGTAGATAGAAGAGATGGAGAGGGTATGGAGCAAGAAGGTGCTGCTGTGTGTTTGCAGTTTTTTTTTATCTTTGTCATGTGATTGGTTGTACGGGTGTGTGCTCGTTAAACTACTTGTATATTTTAGCTTTGAATGAAGGCATCTTTTTTCTCAAAAAAAAATAAAAATCTATCTATATATATAAAAGTAATATAGTCTAATTTTTCCCCACTTCCCCACCCCCTTTTTCAACATCTCATCTGACTATTTTCTCCAATTTCAACAATTATATATACTCACTAAATCTAATATATATATATATATATATACTAGTTGAAAAGCGCACTTAGGACGTACAACTGCCTATGGAGAAAGAAGAAATAATCGTAGGTGAGTGCACGTGGTTTCCTTATATGATACTTATTATGTTCAAAGAAGTTTAGTTATATTTAATTTACAAGGCAAGTACACAGGGCTGAGGAAGCCAAAATCAGACAATATAAAATTTACTTAGAGCTGAAATTTTCTAACACCAGCAAATCAACAGAAACAAATGCGAAACACAAGAATTTAAAAGTACCTACGAATTTAATTTAATAAAAAAAATATCGCCTTTGTACTTTCCCAAAGCTGCTAAAATATGTCCTGAGTAAATCAAAAGAGCTAAAATCACCATTTGATATTTGTCAAAAGTGGTCACACATGAATCACATTTTAGAAGACTTATATATTGACATTTTAGAGATATTATTATAATAGCCAATATGCCATTAGAATAATCCCTTATGATTTAAAGCCACAAAATATACGAATATAAAAGTCAGGCTAGTAAAACCTACCCGTCGTCAAATTCGCCAAATAGTTGAATCTGAACCATATTTCAGCGAGAAACCTACCAGCACATAGGTTACCCGTGGACAGAAAATGTGTTGAAATCAGATAGGGTCCTTCTGGTGATCTGTTTTCATTTCCATATAAAGAGGTAAGATATTATCATCTAAAATAACAAAATTCAAGTTCAAAAATACATTTAAGCCAAACGGAGGATATTCAGCACAAAAATAACCTAGACATCAAAACCTGACATATTATAGAAAAGGAAAGCCATTTTATCAACTTGCTAACAAACCAATATATTTTGCATTGTATTCAACAAAAGCAGATCTGGGGAGACAACTTGTAGGATTTGAACGGATAAATGTGTTTAATTGTGTAAAGCCTAATCTCATGCTGAAATGAAAGAGTAAAAGAGAGCGAAAGAAATTGAGGCCAAGCATTAAAACACTATCTTTGCAAAACATATCCACAAAAGATAGAGTATCTAGAACCTGCAGTAATTCAATTTACTAATCAAAAAACCACCACTGTGATCCAATTCTAAAATAGTTGGTTGACAATCTAAGTGAAGGATAATGAAGGATAAAATGCAAAACATTGGCTTCTTACCGGCTCAATTATGACATACTTCTACCCTCTTCCAAAATCAAGCCTCCGGCACATCTCAAAGAATTCAGACAAGCCCAGAGCCTGTTCCATCACCCTTCGGTAGATGTTGAGTGCTTTTACAACATCGCGATGTCTCATCTCGAAAAACTATAAACAAAATGCTGCTAGTTCTTATGGAATATCTAAAATTCTCATTGAAACCAAAAGTAATCAGAAAAAAATATAAACACGTATTAGGTTCCTCAGTGCACCACCTCATTTGCAAATACTCTTCGTCCCTTGCCATCCTCAAGCTGCAATTATCACCAATTCAACCCAAACAATAAGAGACACCCAAATCAATCAACTTGTAATTCTCGATAAATATTGAAAAGAAATGAATTGTAAAAATATATAAACACGTATTAAGTTCCTGGGCAAAAATAATCTCATCAAACCATAAACAATCAAAATTTAATTTCATGAATCCGCACACAAATATATGTACAAAGGTCATAGCAATACACAAGTTCAGAATCAACATAAACCCAAATTGCTCCACATGACGTTTAAATACCTTTCAGATAAAATGTTGGTTTTTTCATAGCTAATTAGGAAAGCTGATAACAACATGAAGATAGCATTATTAGTTGCATCAATATATTTTATGTTGCTGTACCCAAATTATCATCTATCTAAATTATCATTCAGGAAACAATTTTTAATCTCGACTCCGAATCAAGAAATTTGAGATCGGCTATCAAATGTGCATTTGTAAAAACAAAAAGAATCGTGCAAGAGGAATCAAATTTCCTAAAATACCAGAAGGGACAACCAGCAGCCCGTCTTGCTTATCACCAACCACAAGATTTGCCCTCTGATCCATTATTTCAAACAAATCTGGCAAAACAAAGGTATATATATTCGTCAATAAGTGCACGTTGAAGACTCGATAATACCCCTAATTGAGAGCCGGTACATAAGTATTAAAATTAACTAAGTGTAAGTACTGCATGCAGGATAAATTGCAGTTCAATAATTACTCAAAAAAAACTATTTAATAGAACGACGAACAAAATAAACCACCTAAAAATTTACTAACGAAAATAGCAATAATTGGAAAAATAGAAAGGAATGCACAGGAGATCCCCAATACAATAGCTTGTCTAAGTTTCATAATGACTACAAACGATATCCAAAGACACACAACAATCATGGGAAAAATGATGAAAATGAGAATGGTAATGTACTAAATCAAAGTAAATGATAGCAAATATGTAAGGCAACCCGCCAATTGCAAAATTAGTAAAGCACAAATTGCAAAATTCTAGCAAATTGTTAGTGAAGCAAATTAGTGAGAAGCGAAATCAAGAATCATAGGGCTGCTACCATGAAAGAGTAAGCCACGAAGGGAATAATACAAAATAAATTGTATCTCAACATGAGGGGTCCAAAACCGATTGACAACTAACCTGAAACCCAAGAGTATAATGTATAAGGTCGAGATAAAATAGTTGGTTGTATAAGAGAATGTCCTAGACCATTATAAAATAATGCAGAGTCTCCTTCTTTCAACATGCTCAAAGCAACATGCAACATGAAAACATCTGCCATCACCAACAACTATTTCTCATTAATAAAACAGATCAAGTTGTTAACTTGTGTCATTGTTTTATACTTCCTCTGTTTTTATGAAAATGCAACACTCACCCTGCGCACGCAATCCAATACATATTTTTAACAGTTAATAACTCACGTTGTGTATAAGTAAAAATTATAAAAATTTGATATTATAAAACTACAAGATGAGACGATTCTAACAAGATCTCACTTGATTATGTTTTTTCTTCTATAACTATTGTTTAACCGTGAATCAAAGTTGAATAATGAATAGTGTCAAAAAAGCAAATGTTGCATATTTACAAAAACGGAGGTAGTATATGGGTTCAACAGCCAACCTCAAACTAAGGACATCTAGGGGGTGGGTAATCTGGGAAAGTAAAGATAATTGATACTGCATACAGGATGCTAAAAGCAACTGAAAGTGAGAATGGAAGTACAAGAGAGAAAGAGAGACATTCATGTCTTCTTCAACAATTCGACCTGCAAAAGTTGAAGTCATGCAGCACAAACTGTTGCTTCTAATCTTCCTACAACCGAGAGTTCCCCATCCTTTCCTCGGAACAGTTTCTGAAACATAATTATATAAAAGCATTGGCATATATAAATCACGAAAATGCTGAATTTTCCACGCAGATAGTTAGACAAGATTTCACCATCACCTTGTATGTTTCATGGGCAAAAAGCTGAACTGCACTATAAGTTATGATCCGTATCACCTGGAACATCAGAAAGCAGGAAGCAAAATTCAACTTACAAAACTACTCCCTCCGTCCCATTCCAAATGTCCTACTTACTATTTTTAGATGTCCCATTACAAATGTCTTCTTTCTATAAATAGAAATAATTTTCCCCTCCAACAACTATGTGGACCCCACCATATACTCACAAACCAACTCTACCTTAATCCATGTGCCCAACAGTTACAAGACACTTGGAGTGGGACGGAGGGAGTATATTTTAGCACAAACCTTCTATCATAGGATCCAATCATTACATAATATATTTTATAAAAAAATATGAAAAAATAAAATCAAATAGTATTTACTATCACTATTCACTCTCTCACACAATACCTTTTCAAAGAGACCGTAAAAAAATAAAATGAAAAAAACAAAAAAAAAAAATCCGAAACAAACATCTTCACAAGTGTATTCTTTCTGTTAAAAGTCTCAAGGTAAAAACAGATTAGCATTAGTAAAAACAGAGTATAGCATAGATGTAACACCCGAGAAAAAAACAAATTCAAATTGTTTTGAATTACGTCATGACTTGATCCATTCACAGGGTACGTAGGCAGCTTGGAACTAAATTCCAAGTTCAGTCACAAATTAAATCACAAAATAAATCACAAGATCAATCACCAAAACGTTAGGAGGAATTGAAACTAATTTAACTAGACTAATTGGGGCACGGAAATGTTACGAGCGTTAAGCCCGAACTCGTAACAAGTTTAAGGTAAAGATTTCGAACCGGAAACGACCCGAGGAGTCGAGCTAACACGTAGAGGGTAGAAAACCGATAGAGAAAAGAAGAAAAGACCCGACGGACCACGCGGACCGCCGAACCGGCTGGTCCAGCCTGCCCGCGCTCCGCCGCGCGGAAGGAGGAGACGCGTCCCCAGGACTGGTCGCGCGTGCTCCGCGCGGGCAAAGCTATACGTGCGCGTCACCAGCGCGCCAGAGGTGCAGAAGGTGTAAACTTTCCTTCTATGGCAATTTTCTTGCCAAAAATCCGTCCCCTATCGAGGGCAAGCGGATCAAAGCTTTTGGGAAGGCCATAAGATCAGTTTAGGGTGTCCCATTTCCATAGTTTTCAGAAAAACACACTTTATACTCCCTCAATTTCCTCTCCAAGCCAAAATCTCATCGACTCCACTTTCCGGCGAGTATTCCGGCGACGACGAGGCAAACGGGACGAAGCCTCTACCCTCTAGAACCTTGGTAAGTAGTATTACAGTGTTTGAGTCGTCCATAAGTTTTAAAAAACTCGAAATCTAACCGTCTTCCTTTGCTACGATTTCACGTCGGGGAATGAACAAAAAGCGATCGGAGAAGTTGGCCGTTCGTCGCGACCTTAGGACATCCGGAAATCCCTTCCAACGACCCTACTCTCTAACTAAGTAAGTTAAGACATTACTCTTCAATTTTTGTGGCATATTGTCGTTTAAAACTTAAGATCTAGACACGTAACAAAAATCGATTTTCAAAAACCCTATTTTCGTCCATTTTTATAAACTCGCCCAAAACTCGACCTTCGGGAATTCAAACCAAAAACGTTTCAGCATATATTTTGTTCCTAAGACTCTAATCTACCTTGTGTCCAAATTTCAGCCATTGACATAAAGATTTGCTATCCCAAATTGCACCGTAAAGTTTCTGTGACAAAACCGAACGTTTGAAATCTGGACAGATTTATTGACTCGACTTGATGCATATTTTTCACCTGTTTTTGGATCGATTCAACTTTGCATGTCTAAACAAAAGTTGTAGATAATTGTGTCTAAATTATGCATATAAAATTTCATGAATTTTGGAGTTCATTTGATATGTCAAACGGACGATTTTCAGAAACTGTTCTAAACCAACCTTTGAGTCCGCGCGTGTGCAGCGTGTTGTGGTCGACTTTTGAACATCTAAAATCCATTATTTCCAAAATCTTAAAACATGAAAGTTGTTCATTAAGGTGTTGTACACATCCTGTAAAAATTTCGGACCAATTGTCTTTGAAATGAATTTTTAATCTGCGTCGCACGTAACTGTGTCGGAGTTAGTCTTTTCGGACAGAAATCATCTTTTGCAAAGAACTCAAAATTTGACTCACTTCGAAACCTTATTTCCCAAAACTTAAAACATGAAAGTTGTTCGTATGTGTGTTTTTGATCTACTGTGTAAATTTTAGAATTTTTGGTGTAAAGATGAATTTTTAATTAAGAAAGGCGTAAACTGCGTCGAATCGGATTTTTCGAACTTGAGAAAACTCGAACTACGAAACGCGATATCGAATATTTTGGTGACATTGAAATACGAACTTTCGAAAAATCCCGTTCACAAGGCTGAGCCGATCTTCATGCTATCATTATCTTTGAGACTGCCTCGTTAGTGGTCTCCTTACTATCTGAGATTGCCTCGTTAGTGATCTCGCGCGTTGTGTTATTTGGATCGCCTCGTTAGTGGTCCTACTATCTTTGATACTGCCTCGTTAGTGGTCTCCATTATTTGGACTGCCTCGTTAGTGGTCCTACGTTTTGAGATTGCCTCGTTAGTGATCTCCCGGTATGGTGTCATCTTCTTAGTTTGCGGGATAAAATATAAAAGACTTGTGTGAGTGTTTAAATATGATTGAATCTTATTTACCATGTTTTTAAATTATGCTTCTAAATTACGTTCTTAAATTTGCTTTTTAAATTACGCTTTTAAATTAAGTCCTTTAATTATGTATTCTCGTCTTGAATGAATTAATCAAGTTCTTCCGCTGCGAATAAAATATGGATTTTGAATTAAGGCATGAAAAGTGTAATTTTAATTAAACACATGTAACCCCTTAAATTGTTTAGTTATGGATTAACTTATTCGGTATATTTTTATACTGATAAACCGTGTCATTTTTCTTTTACAGAGTATGTCGAGTGACGCATGCACATGCACTTGGGGGGGGGGGGGGGGGGAACATTTATAACATTTTTAATTTATGCATCGTACTACTGCTTTACCGGGTCTGTTAAACCCAAGGTTTTGGCCGTGTTGGCCGTGAATACTTTCCGCTGCATTTACTTTATTTCGTACATGATGATTATTACTCTCGTATTTTGAATTAAGTATTATTAATTTCCGGACTCAATATTGAAACGTTTTTAAATCTTTTACGTACCCATAAGCCTTGCATTTCCTTTGTGAGCTCGGGAAGCCGTGTCTTGCTAGGGAGATGTGGCGGTGACATCCCGGCCTGGGTTATCAAATCCGGGGTGTTACAAGTTGGTATCAGAGCCCGGAAATTTTTTAAAGCTACTACTATTATTTTAAACCCAAGTATTATTTTTAAATTTATTATTTTTGACTACTAGTATTATTTTTAGCCCAAAAGCTTATTTTTACGTAGCCAATATCTTAGCCAAGGAAATATTAAATTTTTGGCCCACTATAGAGGCCCAACTTTTATTCCTACCTATGTAGTAAATTTATTTTAAATACATGGATAAATTAAAATTTTAATGGGAAAAGGGGAACTTGCACTTGCATATTGCATATGCATATAGATTTAAATTTCCGCATATCTTAACTTTGCTTGAAATATGTCTAACTCTAACCTCCCTTGTTGACATTAGATGGCCGAACCCAACGCAAACATGATCAATCTGATGATGAAACTGACCAACGCATACCTCGAGTCCCAACAGCACATCAATCACTTCAAGGCTCGAGTAGGGCAACTAGAGGGTAACGTGGCCCATTTGGGACATCTTAGGGAAGCTGACCATCATGAAATAACCCAACTCAAGGCCCAAGTCGCCGAATTCCAAATCCAAGTGGTTGCACTTCAAAACAAGGATAACGAACTGATGATGCAAATAGGACACTTAGGAGCGGAGCTGTTAGGCCTAGAGGCTGACATATTCCCTCCGAGCCCCTCGCCTGTTGGAACACCCACCCCCATTGACGTATCCAGCGACGAAGACGATCCCATCGAGGATGTACCTGTCTATACACTCTAGACTTAAAGATCCATACCGATGCACTATTACTATTTCCGTTTCGAATGCTTGTAACCCAAACAAAATTATTTCTTGAGTAATAAAAATATAAGCCTTTATTTCATATACAAGTATATTTAAATTATTCCATACATTTTATTAAATTCTTTAATTACCTTGATCAAATAAGAGAGCAAGGCAATAATAAATAACCAACTTGTGTATCTATAATAATGAGGCGATAATTGAAACAAAAATACACAAGTATTAATAAACAAACAACATATATATATAAGGACAATAATTAAACAAGGGTACCTCCAACCCCAAACCTTGAAGATCCTAAACCCTTAAAAAAAAACGACAGGATACTGTTAAAAAAAAAAATTTCCTTACAAGCAGTTATTTATTTAACATATATCCATTTAAAATTTTTCCCTGTAAACTTTATCACATTATTTCACCTAATTTCCTTGAAGCGGCTTAGTCCCACAACGATGCAAGTATTGTTGGGCAACCCACACGCATATAGATACGATAAGAAGGTAACAGTAAATCCAGAACATCTCGAACCATAAACTAGGCAGAATAATTAAACCATATTTCTAAACAGCAACAAACAACTAACACAAGTCAAACACGTAACTAGGCAATAACATAACGGAAATATAAACCATGAATCCCAGTCAGCAGAAACATCCTCATAAGGAGGAAACTAAACAAAATACGTCTTATGCAAGACCTAAATGAAAATGCGAATGCGAAAGAAAACATCACTGATCGGGAGGCGGGAACTGACGACGCATGTAGTCGTCCATCTGCCGCACATAGGCATACATGTCGGACATAGTGGCCTGTTGCTGAGCCTGCCTCGTAGCAAACGAGTCCATACGGGCCTGGTAGAAGTCCAATCTAGCGTCTAAGGCATCATAACGAGCCTGCCCAGCTGCAAACCCAGCATCCATACCGATCCGCATCTCCTGCATCATCTGCAGCATCTGAGCCATCTCCTGGCCCTGAGGCGCCACTGCAGGAGGTGGAACTACTGGAGGAGGGGGTGGCTGCTTCGGTGGTACGACTAGGATCAAGCCACCATCATCAGGCTGCGGGCGAAGTACAGCCCGGGGAACTCCACGACGTAAGGCGCTACGCCGGGCAGTGTAAGTCGGGATACAGTAGCAACTGCCCGCTACTAGATCGTACGGATCTGTCTCCGGTGTCGTGCGAATCCCCTGCGCCGCGCACAAGCCACAAATGAGGTGAATATGGGTAATCACCCTACTCCCTCGTCCTCTCCGTATACCCCTCAAGTTGTCCTCAATACAAGCTCCCACATTCACCCTACCGCCTCGTGCGATAAAGCAAATGGTCTCATAGACGTGATCCAGGACGATATGGCTCCGGGTAATCGGCCGGACGCGCCCTAACCATATCTGGGTGAGCTCTCGCCAAGGGGAGTCCATCATCGTCAACCGCAGCTCATGATCGTGCTCGAGCTGAGGAGGCACCACAGTGCATAAGACATCCCACGCAGGAGCAAGAACACGGCCCTCAGGCTGTGGGCGGAATGCGCCATCATCAGGCAAACCGAAATAGACATTGATCGCCCGAGCACTGAAGTCGAGATAGCGACTACGAACCCATACTCGAGACAAGTTGTCACCCTCCCCAAGACCGCCAATGTTGGCGATAACCTCCATAGCCAGATAACCGGAGGCAACGCCCTCGGGATGACGTGCAAGTCCAGTCCACTGCAAGTACTCCAAGACCGCACTGACCCTGTCATCGCCCAAATGATCAGGATATATGCCTCCCTCGGGGACATAAGCCTTGTTTCGACGAAGCTCGTCGAAATAAAAGTCCTGGGCGGCCCTCGTCCTAAACCGAAACCTGTCATGCCGGTGAGGATGCACCTCGTCAGGGAGACCCCTGAGTCTCGGGCCCCGCTGCTCCTCGTCCTCCTCTGACTCGCTCTCATCAAAATCAGGCATCGCCGGAGCGGCAGTGCTGGGGCCAGCCTCATCAGTAACCCATCTCCTGGTCCTCGGAGGACACATGAGAGACGACAAAACAACCCACAAAAAGAGCAACATCCTGCAAATCATCCAATACCAATTATAAGACTAAATTCCACACAAAACTCAAGCAGAAATACGTAAGAGACATCAATATAGACTTCCAACGTGAATATGCCACAAGAACATCAAATCCTATCGTTCGCTAAGACAAACCGGAAGGTAATCTGGACAAAGGATATGCTCAAACTAATTCCAAGACCTTGGTGGCATTTCGTCGAACACGTTATGTGCGCAATAAACCAAAACCTAAGTTACTAACAAACACACGGAAGTTGCCCACAAAACGAAACAATCGCTCAAATAACAACACATCATTTCCTTACGACACCAAACAACAAAGAAATGAGCTAATAATCACACCCCAATAACAACCAAAAATCAAAAACTCCATAGTCTTCCTAAAGATTTAAATCCAACAAGAATTCGCCAAAAAACATAAACACAGTGTGACATAAATACAAGTAAGGCAACAAGAGTAACATCAATTATCACATATGATTGCTAATTTGCACAAATCAAGCCTAAAAATAACAAATCCCCAATTTTTGTACATAAACCCTAATTCCTAAATCTCTTCACAAATCAAGTCATTCAAAACATAAAAATTGAAATTGATAACTAAAAGTAGTAGGTGCATACCTTACAAATCAAAATCGAAGATGGCACTGGGAGAATTTGGGGATAAGAGGGCGAATTTGAGAGAAAATGTGAAGTGGTCTCGAATGGGAAATGGGGGAAGTTTTATTTTTTTTTCGATTTTGCTTAATCTCTTTACTTTACACCATTCACTTAACCCGAGCATACATTGATAGCGAGGTATGACGACATGGGGTATCACCCGACATCATTCCTGACAAAGACAGTAGAATTGCCTCGCATTTTCTTTTTGCAAGGCTACAGAATACCCTCGGGACAAAAAAAAAAAAACATAGGGACCATATGAAACCCTGGAAAGAGTGGGGAATCGCTTATTGACTAGCGTTGCCACCACAAATTGCTCGTGTTCACAATGTATTCCACGTCTCCCAATTGAAGAAGTATGTGCACGATCCGACCCATGTGCTCCAACCGGAAGAAATTGAATTTGAGGATGACTTGAGTTACGAGGAAGTTCCGGTGCGAATACTTGACACGAAGGACAGAGTAACGAGGAATAGGACCATGAGGATGGTCAAGGTCCTTTGGTCTAACCACGAGACGGAGACGGCGACATGGGAATTGGAAGCCGACATGAAACAACGTTACCCTGCCCTCTTCCAAGATGAACCGGCCACAGTTATGGGGACATAACTGTATTCTTAAGAGGGGGAGGATGTAACACCCGAGAAAAAAACAAATTCAAATTGTTTTGAACTACGTCATGACTTGATCCCTTCACAGGGTACGTAGGCAGCTTGGAACTAAATTCCAAGTTCAGTCACAAATTAAATCACAAAATAAATCACAAGATCAATCACCAAAACGTTAGGAGGAATTGGAACTAATTTAACTAGACTAATTAGGGCACGGAAATGTTACGACCGTTAAGCCCGAACTCGTAACAAGTTTAAGGTAAAGATTTCGAACCGAAAACGACCCGAGGAGTCGAGCTAACACGTAGAGGGTAGAAAACCAATAGAGAAAAGAAGAAAAGACCCGACGGACCACGCGGACCGCTGAACCGGCCGGTCCGGCCGGCCCGCGCTCGCCACCGTGCGACCACCGCACGGAAGGAGGAGACGCATCCCCAGGACTGGTCGCGCGTGCTCCGCGCGGGCAAAGCTATACGTGCGCGTCACCAGCGCGCCAGAGGTGCAGAAGGTGTAAACTTTCCTTCTATGGCGATTTTCTTGCCAAAAATCCATCCCCTATCGAGGGCAAGCGGATCAAAGCTTTTGGGAAGGCCATAAGATCAGTTTAGGGCGCCCCATATCCATAGTTTTCATAAAAACACACTTTATACTCCCTCAATTTCCTCTCCAAGCCAAAATCTCATCGACTCCACTTTCCGGCGAGTATTCCGGCGACGACGAGGCAAACGGGACGAAGCCTCTACCCTCTAGAACCTTGGTAAGTAGTATTACAGTGTTTGAGTCGTCCATAAGTTTTAAAAAACTCGAAATCTGACCATCTTCCTTTGCTACGATTTCACGTCGGGGAACGAACAAAAAGCGATCGGAGAAGTTGGCCGTTCGTCGCGACCTTAGGACATCCGGAAATCCCTTCCAACGACCCTACTCTCTAACTAAGTAAGTTAAGACCTTACTCTTCAATTTTTGTGGCTTATTGTCGTTTAAAACTTAAGATCTAGACAGTAACAAAAATCGGTTTTCAAAAACCCTATTTTCGTCCAATTTTATAAACTCGCCCAAAACACGACCTTCGGGAATTCAAACCAAAAACTTTTCAACATAGATTTTGTTCCTAAGACTCTAATCTACCTTGTGTCCAAATTTCAGCCATTGACATAAAGATTTGCTATCCCAAATCGCGCCGTAAAATTTCTGTGACAAAACCGAACGTTTGAAATCTGGACAGATTTATTGACTCGACTTGATGCATATTTTTCACCCATTTTTAGATCGATTCAACTTTGAATTTCTAAACAAAAGTTGTAGATAATTGTGTCTAGATTATGCATATAAAATTTCATGAATTTTGGAGTTCATTTGATATGTCAAACGGACGATTTTCAGAAACTGTTCTAAACCAACCTTTGAGTCCGCGCGTGTCCAGCGTGTTGTGGTCGACTTTTGAATATCTAAAATCCATTATTTCCAAAATCATAAAAGATGATAGTTGTTCATTAAGGTGTTGTGCACATCCTGTAAAAATTTCGGACCAATTAGCTTTGAAATGAATTTTTAATCGGCGTCGCACGTAACTATGTCGGAGTTAGTCTTTTCGGATAGAAATCATCTTTTGCAAAGAACTCGAAATTTGACTCACTTCGAAACCTTATTTCCAAAAACTTAAATCATGAAAGTTGTTCGTATGTGTGTTTTTGATCTACTGTGTAAATTTTAGAATTTTTGGTATAAAGATGAATTTTTAAATAAGAAAGGCGTAAACTGCGTCGAATCGGATTTTTCGAACTTGAGAAAACTCGAACTACGAAATGCGATATCGAATATTTTGGTGACATTGAAATACGAACTTTCAAAAAATCCCGTTCACTAGGCTGAGCCGATCTTCATGCTATCATTATCTTTGAGACTGCCTCGTTAGTGGTCTCCTTACTATCTGAGATTGCCTCGTTAGTGATCTCGCGCGCTGTGTTATTTGGATCGCCTCGTTAGTGGTCCTACTATCTTTGAGACTGCCTCGTTAGTGGTCTTCCATTATTTGGACTGCCTCGTTAGTGGTCCTACGTTTTGAGATTGCCTCGTTAGTGATCTCCCGGTATGGTGTCCTCTTCTTAGTTTGCGGGATAAAATATAAAAGACTTGTGTGAGTGTTTAAATATGCTTGAATCTTATTTACCATGTTTTTAAATTATGCTTCTAAATTACGTTCTTAAATTTGCTTTTTAAATTACGCTTTTAAATTAAGTCCTTTAATTATGTATTCTCGTCTTGAATGAATTAATCAAGTTCTTCCGCTGCGAATAAAATATGGATTTTGAATTAAGGCATGAAAAGTGTAATTTTAATTAAACAGATGTAACCCCTTAAATTGTTTAGTTAGGGATTAACTTACTCGGTATATTTTTATACTGATAAACCGTGTCATTTTTCTTTTACAGAGTATGTCGAGTGACGCATGCACATGCACTTGGGGGGGGGGGGGGGGACATTTATGAACATTTTTAATTTCTGCATCGTACTACTGCTTTACCGGGTCTGTTAAACCCGAGGTTTTGGCCGCGTTGGCCGTGAATACTTTCCGCTGCATTTACTTTATTTCGTGCATGATGATTATTACTCTCGTATTTTGAATTAAGTATTATTAATTTCCGGACTCAATATTGAAATGATTTTAAATCTTTTATGTACCCATAAGCCTTGCATTTCCTTAGTGAGCTCGGGAAGCCGTGTCTTGCTAGGGAGATGTGGCGGTGACATCCCGGCATGGGTTATCAAATCCGGGGTGTTACAATAGAAACAAAGAGTGAACTGTCCTGACCACCAATTCACACCATGACTATCAGTTATAACGGCAAGATACTGTGCTCCAAGTCAATTATATATATATAAAAAAATATTTTCCAAGTTTTTTGTGCACGAAAATGCATATTGAAAGTGATGATACACAAGAAACAACACAACAAAATAAAAGGCAAAACTACCGCATTAAGGATTGTAGTACCTTTACAGAAGGCCAGTGAGAGTTTGGCCAGCGAACAGGACCTAAATCACCAATGCCAGTAATTGTGCCCATGTATCTAGATGTTCAATGATCCATGCATAAATTTGCAACGGGGGTTCAGGCCAACAAGGAAGTAAATAAAGTTAGTGGTATTACACCACTTCATTTGGCTGAGCGACAATTCTGCATTATAATAACAATAGTCATCACTCGCTTATTTTATTGAAAGATGATATGTGGCGAATATTACAAAGAAAATTAAGTGGGAAACTAACCAGAAAAAATAAATTCAAGGATACAAACAATAAGGACAACGTATTTAGGACGTACAACTGCCCATGGAGAAAGAAAAAATAATTGTAGGTGAGCGCACGTGGTTTCCTTATATGATACTTATTATAGTTATACATACGGACATCTAGACTTATGTAGATGTAGCCATCAAACTATATAAACTTCAGGAACCACATTCCCTCATCTATTCCCGATGACTTGTGGAAACCTCAAGACTCAATTGTTCCCGACAAAACATCACACTGAAAATCGGATAATCACCAAATTCATGAACCATAAATCATGCCACAAATTTAGAAACCTTAAAAATAACCACAACAGTTATACTATTGGCAAATCTTTTTCTTCACTCGAAATCTCATCATCATCAGCTAAATCCGAACAACAGCACCAAGGCAGATAGATAAGAAAAAAAAGTGTTGCAGCCTTGTCAATTAAGCAGTAAAAATTGATGATAAACATGCAGGATCACACTGGATAGAATAAACGGAACCATGGAAGTAGGCAATTGAATATCTGTAAGAGTATAGTTTCTGCTTTAACAATAGATAGGGCTCTACTTGGATAAAACATGGACTAAATTTGGATAAGATGAGCATTACTTAAAACGATATATCAACATCAGAAACTCAAATGATTATTAGGGAGGTAAATTAATTTTAGACATTCAAGTATGAAAGCAAGTCAGTTTGGATCAAGTTAGACATTTTAGTATGGAACCAAGTCAGTTTGGAAAAAAATGTATTATTATTGAACTTTGCAAAGTTAGCCATATCATAAGGTAATATAAGTATGTCAGGTAATGATGCGATGTGGAGAGCTTCCTTCCCAAGAGAAAAAAGTCTAGAGGAATGTCTTCAGCTGGTGGATAGAGGGGATAGAAACTGCTTCATAGGAAAAAATAAGACAAAATTGAGTGAGTAGGTGAAAAAATGAGGAACAATTCCATTGTATGACAGCTAAAGCATGCCTTGCTGGTTTTTTTTTCAAGCAATAATCTAAA
This sequence comes from Hygrophila difformis, assembly GCA_030278955.1. Classification (NCBI taxonomy): domain Eukaryota; kingdom Viridiplantae; phylum Streptophyta; class Magnoliopsida; order Lamiales; family Acanthaceae; genus Hygrophila; species Hygrophila difformis. The sequence continues at coordinate 25,253 of JAOANR010000313.1, read as the reverse complement.
GTGAAATCACCTTTAGCCATGAATTGAGTGTGAACTCCATGAGAAGGATCGGTGGTTGTTGCTACTCCTCTCAAACATTCCAGGGCTTTCTGTAACACCCCGAAAATTCATGCCTGATTTTCGCAAGCATTACCGCCGTACTAACTATCCTAAACTAGTGGCCAGTTAACTTAGAACAGCTAGTACAAGGCTGAGCATAAACCTACAGTGGTTATCTGATTAACCAATTAAATGCGGAAGCTAAAACAATTAAAACTTAGACATAAAATAAATCTCAACATAAATTTCATATAGTCATCCAACATAATCTCCAGGCTACAAGCCTCATGAATTGAAAGCAGGCAACAAGCCAATTATAACAAATAAAGGGCTACCAGCCCAAAGCAGTAAATTACACATGACCACAGGCCAACAAAATATAAATCCTAGGCTCACCGGCCTCAACTAATAGATTACCAAGTACCAACAATTAATAATATCATAGTATCAAGCTTTAAACATAGAAAAATGCAACAAAACACTATATCTATGTGATCTCTCCATACCCAACCCGAATCATGCTCCAGCGCCTCCAGAAGGATCTATAAAACAGACAAAGCAAAGGAGTCAGTACAACGTACTGAGCAAGGGATATGTATGCAGGGGAATAAAAAGGGAAACATAATATAATAATGAGCATAATATAAATAAAATAGAATATAACTAAAGCAGAATATAAATAAAGAGGATATAAATAAGCAGATAAAACATCACACTGTCCCATACCGGTGCTTCAACCACAAACATACAAAGGACATAAATAAAACATCACACCATCCCATATCGGTGCTTCAACCACAAACATACAATTTATGCAAGTGATGCATGGCCTAACATACACCTATCTACCCTATATGCAAATGCAATGAATATGCCTAGCTGGCAACCTAAAACCCGGGCGGTATGAACCCATCGGGTGAGGATATCATCAACTCCAACCCGTTACAGGGTAACATACACCATCCCCGCAGGGACCACAGACATCACAGCCCAAATCATCCACCCCGAAGGGCCAGCCGGCATAGCAGCCAATCATCTCAGGCATAACAACCAATAATCCACCCCGAAGGGCCAACATGCATAACAGCCAATAATCCACCCCGCAGGGCCATCGGGACTCAACAACACCTGTGAAGGCTGCCCGATCAATCATAAACATCATAACAACCCATCGGGTTAATAACCGTCAATTCCAATGCAATAACATGTATATGACAATACCATGATGTTCGAGCACCTAATCACCAAGTTCGCATGCTTCTCAACACATAAAGAATTCAATACATAGCCCCTAGCTAAGGCTTTAACGCTACAATTCAATAATCAACGAGTAATTAATTATCATGATTTAACAATTCCTCCAATCTATTCAACAACCCCCACGGGCTAATGATCGTTCTACGATTAAACAATAATATTTGGAGAAGTCATAACAATATATCAACCACCTCCCTCAGTAATATAAACGTTCCCAAATCTCAAAACATCACAAGGGGATCATAATTCAACATTTAGAGCGTGGAGTTCGAAAAGAACTCACGAATAGACATTCATCACTATCTAAGAGATATAATAATGCGAGAAGCGTCTCGTCACCTAATTCTCATATCATAAGCTTAAACCAACATAATCATAAATATATTTAATAATAACCCGCAAATCAACCGTTAAGGAAAAACGAGCAACAACTATAATATAATCCCAAATCACCCCAACACACATAAAATTGCAAGCATAAACCCTTGCCTGTATTATTAATCACCAAGCTTCCTTTTTGGTAAGTCTTCACCCGTCCAATGGTTTCATGGTTGTTTCCTATACAAAAATATAATCATAATAATTAAAATAATTTAACAGCACCAACACACCCGACTCTCCCTTCTTCTAACACCAACAATCCACCTCCAATTCCTCTTTCTACATTCCCTCCAAGCCAACCATGCAACATATCTCATTCTATGTTTAGCAACATAGAATTGAACAATTCTAAAATAATCCAAAAAAGCCAATACACACATAATAATCATATATTTATATATACTCCAATTCAATTAATTACAGTGGTAAAACAACAAGTCCCAAATCACCACTGCTAGATAATTCAAATCCAACAATTTCTCTTTTAACAATTACAAGGAAAATCATCAATATATGGTGCAATCTCATTATTCAAAGCCAAGTTTTAACTCCAAGACTTACCAACAAAAGACCCGTTTAGCACGTAATATCTAAGAATACACATGCTATTCTACAATGTCAAGCATTCAAGTATTTCCACATTAAAACACTTGCAAGATTATCCAATTAATTTAATTAATACCAACAAGCCCCAAACTTCAAACAAATATGCCAACTTAAATATTTAAGAATTACTAGCAAAGTTCATTTAACCCTTGAACACAAATATGCTCACTAAAGTTCATTCCAACACCCAATTGATATAACAAGATCCCATTATAATTATCTCAACACATCCTAATAGCACTAGCAAATCAAATCAACAATTGGAAGCCAAATATCCAAAATCCAACTTAGCTCAATTAAATTAAAGAATGCCCAAATTTACTAAAATTCTAAATCGAGAATTCTCAAAAAGCTTTCAACCATTCAAAATCAATCCAACATTCCCAATTGAATCAACATTCACCCGCAAATCCTCTATATCCAAGATTCATGCATCAATATCCAATTTATTGGAGAATTACAAAACAATTAGACACTCACTAGTCTACTAATCAATTCAACATCCTCAATATATACGAATTATACAACTTATTCAAGGATCACCTCCAACACTTTCAGTTTAGCTCATAAAAATCCATAGGAATTAAGCTTGGCTAATTCTCGAATTCATATTCCACCTTTGGGCATAAAAATCACCAAACCCATAAACGATTAAGAAATTAATCTAGCAAACTAAAACACCAATTACTTTAACACTTCAAGAAATCCCTATCAATATTTGTGTCTATTCCACAACCAAATTCATCAAACACTTAAGTATAAGATTCCAACAATTTAAAGAACATCAAAGCAAAGGAAACAAGAACACTCCAAAACCACCACCACCAAGCTGACAACACCATCACTGCCTGACCAATACCACCTCTGCCAACATCACCACCACCTCCGGTGAATCGCCGACGACACCACAACAGGGGCGACGCAGCTGTTCGCCACCACAGCACACGCTGTGCGCCGCCACCACTGGCTTTACACACGCAGCGGCTTCGTCGCCGCTGGCCACCACACATTTATAATTAATCAACCCATTTTATTTAATTAATCACAATTAAAATAATAAATTATGAATTATTTATTATTTTAATTGTGATTAATTAAATAAAATGGGTTGATTAATTATAAATGTGTGGAGAATGATAGAATTAAGAAGCCCACATTTATATAGAGATGGAAGCCCATGACTCAACCCACATACATGACCCGGCCCTTCTCCCGAAAATTCAAGCCTGATTTTCAAGCCTGATTTTCGCAAGCATTACCGCCGTACTAACAATCCTAAACTAGTGGCCAGTTAACTTAGAACAGCTAGTACAAGGCTGAGCATAAACCTACAGTGGTTATCTGATTAACCAATTAAATGCGGAAGCTAAAATAATTAAAACTTAGACATAAAATAAAAACATAAACTTCATATAGTCATCCAACATAATCTCCAGGCTACAAGCCTCATGAATTGAAAGCAGGCAACAAGCAATTATAACAAATAAAGGGCTACCAGCCCAAAGCAGTAAATCACACATGACCACAGGCCAACAAAATATAAATCCTAGGCTCACCGGCCTCAACTAATAGATTACCAAGTACCAACAATTAATTATATCATAGTATCACTTAAACATAGAAAAATGCAACAAAACACTCTATCTATGTGATCTCTTCAAAAATCCCTAGTTTCTACTCTCCAAGCTTGCTGAATCGGGAGAAGGAAGAATGCCCAAGTTGCCTAATTCCCGATTCAATTAAAGGATTTGGGAGAAGGGCCGGGTCATGTATGTGGGTTGAGTCATGGGCTTCCATCTCTATATAAATGTGGGCTTCTTAATTCTATCATTCTCCACACATTTATAATTAATCAACCCATTTTATTTAATTAATCACAATTAAAATAATAAATTATGAATTAATTTATCGAGATGTTACACTTTCTCCAGTAACTACATAAAAAATCTACAGAAAGAATAATAAATTCAACACATCACATAAGTGTCGTAGTTAAGAGGGAACTACAGAATCAGTAGATCTGTTGACTCCCAAACATCCCATTGTTTGCTCCCTCATCTATGTAACTCATGAAATTACTTAAATTGATACCAACTCCTACCTGCAAACCACCAGGAAATTTGCCCCAGTTAGTATAGCCATAAAACCATCTAAAATTCCAAACGTCATAGCATACATTAAAACTCATCAAGACGAATACAACACTGCACACCAACTCTCAATGCCAATTTAATTTTCAGAAGGAAGTATAAGTTTAAAGATATTAGACCGAGTCAGCTCAATTATATACCTGTGGAAAAGTTACATCCCAAACCAAGCTCAACTTCTAATTTAAAAGCGACGACAGAAACCAATAACAATAATAATATTGTTAATATCTTTATTTGAACTGGCACCAGCAAGTCAAGTCACAAATGGCAACACTTTCTTGCGGTGAACAATTATGTTGACAAATACTAATATTGATCAAGAGAACCTAAAGTTTCCCAACATTTTTTAAGGTATTTACCTACATGATCATCTTCTGACTGTTGCATTTGTTGAATCTTGTTTTGTATGACTTTATTCAAAAAATCATCGACCACTCTTATATGCTCCTTCAGTTTCCCCTCCAAGCTGACATTAAAAAACTTCTTTATCTTTCACAGGATATCAACATATCTCCAAGCAGTGATTGCACTGGCATCGTCAAAGGCATGGCTGAATCTGATGCCCTCCTCATTCGAGCCATGTGTTGTCCAGATCGACTCCAAAAGCCACTCCGAATATTAAATCCAAAGTAGACTTCATGAAATGGTCCTACAAAAATCACAATTTTACAATCTCATTGTTTTGGTCATATTCAGAGAAATAAAGTATCTTTTGTTAAGGATATTGTTTACTTGAATATCCAGTGGTTGATTGGCAATTGCGGCTGCAGACACTATATTGGCAAGCTTAATGGCATTCTTTTTTAAGATAGTTCTGCTAACATCCCTCAGAGCCTTGGTGGAAAATTCATGGCTCGATACTTTCCTCTGCTCCCACCACTTTTCACCATCAACCGCAAAAATTCCATCACCAAGTAAGTCATTTAGAATGCTATTGTTGTACCATCCCTGCATAGTTTATTAGGTGCTGAAGATTAGCTTTAAAGCAGATTTGACCGAGGATGAGGTAAACATTATCTTTTCTAAAACGTAGTGACAGTAGAGAAGTTAACATTGAGGAACCTCAAATTCAACCTACCTTGCCATAATTCTGGAATTTGGTCTTGTGTAGGTATTCCACATTCCTGGGATCTGTGGTGTACACCTCTGCCCGAAAGGGGCTGTGGGTTATCAATCTGTATGTTGTGTGCTTCCTTGCAAGATCAGTTATGTAGTCATGGAGCCTGTTGAAGTTCATCAACTGGTTTAGTATTGTCCCTTCCACAGGATGATACCATTTATTTTTCAGGCCATAATCCTTTCGTACAAGAAAGACAATCAAAAGGAACAATGGGATGATGATCAACACGACCATTCCACTATAACAAAATGTTTTGACAAAGTACCTGGAGTTGGTTGCTTCAACGCTTTATCTTGGATTTGTTGCCACTTATTCTCCAATTCTTGAACCATTTGATCCATAGAAGCCTGTCAATGCATTAGATTTCAATTGGCTCAATTTTAGAAATAACTATATCAAATTTTGACTAAATAAAGCATATAAGCCATCTATAATTAGCTAAACAATCAACAAACTAGTTCATTTTTCTTGTTTTCTATCTTCTCCAGTAATGCAGACTTTGCAGCTGCAGCATCTTCTTGGGATTCAACCATTGATTTGGAATCATTAAGTGATTTGACTGATTCTTCAGAAAAGCTAGCATTTACCAAGTCCTTTGATCTTTGAAGCTCGTCTGTTAGATTTTCCTCAATCAAATCCATTTCCTGAAATGCATTCTTGTAAGCCATACTCCATCATGATTCATGAATAAGAATTGGTTCTCAAAAAATCTTAAACTGGGAAGGACTATTATGGATGGAAAACAAAACACGCTTCCAACACCAACCAATTTTTTAAAAGTAATCTGACTCGCTTTTGGAGTAACACTGGAAAACAAAAAGGAAAAAAATTAGGAAAGTAGAACTTCTTCCAGAAAATTCAAAGGTAGCAGAAGATGCAAAATAAATCTGGGAACTGACTTTAAATAATTCTAGCAACATAGACCATGAAGAACACAACAGCAAGTCAAAGATTCACCACTCTAAAATTGTTAAATTAAGGAAATATGTTCTTTCACATATTAGTTCCCTAATTTTATAATGTGAAAACATTACAAAGGTTTTCGTACCATTAGTCGTTGATTTCCATTAAAGTTTAATTTCCATTCTTTTGCAATGTGAGCATAGGGTATCTGCATCACCAATTAGAATGGTTAGAATAATCTTTTCATAGAATCTCAAATTGGGCTGAAAAATTAGAAAATAAATAAATAAACAAATGAAATGTTTTCTTTAACTGTTCTTTTAGCAAACTTAATAATACCATTGTATGAACTATGAAGGTGTGGAAATTGAAATGGATCTCATATGATTTCCTAGAAGTAGCTCTTTACTAAAAAAATGAATCTGGATGGGTTCAAAGATCCTAAGAAATTACTGCAAATAAATACTGTCATTAAATACTCACATAGATCAATAGTAACAAAATAGTAAAACCATATAGATTGTTTCAAAAACCTTGCTAACTTGATTTTTCAAGGCAGTAATGAATGGTCTATAGGAATGTTATTTTTTAACACAGATGAGATCCCCTGATCTTTTGTAAGCCTGTTCAGTATCTGGATATCAGGTTTTCTTATAGCATGTACAAAGTAGAAGTTTACCTTGGCACCTTCCCATGCTTTAATAATGACATATGGTACTCGATCCCTAACATTTAGAGCAATAGCAGCATCTCCTTATTTGTCAGTACATATAATATTGGGGATGAATTTTTTTTTTTCCGAAAATCCTCACTGAATATAACCAAAACCACAAGCTAATTGTTACACAATAGCACATTGTTTAATATGCATTCTTGTGGAAGATTAATGGTGAGCACCCGGTTCCTGTTCCCTGGCATAGTTTCCTGTTTGGAAATATAAGCTTCAAGCCCCTGTTGACAAAGAAAATAAATAATCACCACATATAGATAACTATGCAAAAACTGCTTGTTAGGAAAATGTAGTCCAACCTGTTCAGGAGTCTCACTAACTCAATCCCACCTTCAAGGTGTGAGTGATTTTTTAATTCCTTGACCTTGTCTATAAGTGATCATGTAAGACTATAACCATGCCAAGCTACAGCAACATGAAAGCAGTCCGAAGTCCGAATAAAGTACATGTAGGACAGTAAAATGAGTCATTGCAACATTTACTACTGAACTAATAGATCATTCCCCAAAAAATATCAATACCAGATTTGTAGTGCACTTAAGCATTAAACAATAACAGAATAAAATAGCAGAGTAATAACTGTGCCGACACCTAATGATATGATTTGTTGATTGGTTTAAGGATCTAGTACCAAAAATATCAATTAGTTTGATCAGTTTGATCACAAATCTGATCGTTTCCAAAAGAAATACATAAATAAAATCAAATAAAGATAACATCAACCTAAACAATCACGGATCAAATTGCCCAAATCAGTTATTCATTGAAACAATGCTTCGTTACTGATCATCAAGGAAACATGGAATAAATGTTGAACTAAAAAACCTTTCTATGTGTACCTCACTCCATGAGTCAGAAGAACAAATTTTTTCTCGATACATCCTTCACATAATGCACTAACAACAAACAAGGGAGTTGAGAACGCAGTACAAAATGATGGCATTCAATTACCAAACTTTTGTGATCCCTCTTAATAAATAATCCTTTTGAGTCATTTGATTGGTGCAGGCTATCTGATTTTCTACCAAAATCCCAGTAGAGCTCAACACTAAGTTGTTGCCACTTAGATAGGTATTTGAAACAGCCAGGAATTTTCACAAGCACTGGCATGGATCAAAGCTAGATACAATATCAAAAATAAAATAGGAAGAACAAAGAAAAATTGCAAAGATAGGATTTGAGACTATCCAAGTGAAACAATAGCTTTGGAATAAAATGCAAACTAGTTGCAACTCATTCCTTCCACTTTGAATCCCAAAGATTTAATACAACCCAAGTTATCTCACCCTTGGATTGAGTGTTTAGCCAATGTCGATTAAAGACCAAGTTGAAAGATATGTGCTCTCAATGACCTTTAAATAAATATGAAGGAAATATTCAATATGCATTCAAAGGTGAGTAGCAAGTGTTGGGGATGCCATACATATAGGCAAACCCTAATTACATGGATTAAGAAAGCTAAACGATTAATTAGGGGCTTTAATCAACCCATTAAAATAAATAAACAAGTGCTAGACAAAATTAAACAAAGCATAGTATTTGTTGAGGACGACGTGAACATGGCACGACACGGAAGGAGGATGGCCAAAGGGATCACGACGTAAAAATGGAATTTGAAATGTGTTCGGGACTCCCCGCAGCAAGGGATAGCACTCCAAGTCCCATGAGGTGGAGAATTAAATATTAGCATTATTTGGGACCACAACTCCCGGGATCTTCTCCTACTTGTTGGCACAAATGACATTTGAAATTGGGGAATGGAGGACGACGCTAAGCACTCCGGGACGACGCTACACACACACGGACGACGCAGAGCTAGACTGGACGACGCGAAACCCTTGGCGTCGTACTGTTGGAGGGTTGACGTCGTACTTTGAAGGATCTCGTCGGAGCTGCTCCCGGCGGTGATGATGATGAAGCTGCGTTGGTCGGCAAACGCTGCCGGATCTCTGAGGAAGACGACCATGGAGCTGGAGAATGACTGCCGGAATGCTGGAGAAGACGACTGGACATGGAGAATTATGTCACCGGAGTTGTGGTCGAGGCCGCGGGAGGTGACCGGTGGCTGCGAGAAGGCTTGGCCGTGACCCTGGGGCGACGAAGGATGGTCGGAGATGAAGGTGGCAGTGGCGGAGGTTGGCCGGTGCTCGGAGGGAGATGACCAGACTTGGAGTTGATCGGAGCAGGTGAGGGAGCGGAAGCTTGGTGGAGGTGACGAGCAGACAGTGGAGTGGGCTGCTGGGCTTCCTTCAGTGGTGGGCTGCTGCTGGGCCGGAGAGAAGACCTGGGCCAGCGGAGATGGGCCTGCGGCTTGGACTGTTGTAGAGGAGAGGCCGATTCTCCTATTTTGAGTGTTTTATTAGGCTTTTGTGGCTTGGACTCTATTAGTTCAAAATTACCCATATTTAAAAGACATAAACTGAGCCTTTGATTTTGGTCATCTTCGAGATAAATTATCAGTCTCGTCCCAATGACTTCCTCGGCATTCTCGAGTTCTTTTATAATTTGATCTGTTCTCAAAATATTTGAAACTCCTTCCATAAATCGTAAAACTCGGTTTCGCGAACATGGGCCATTTGGGAAAATTAGTGCATTCGTCTTGGCTCCCATGCCATCTTCTCCCCCTTGGGAAGGTTGATCCATCAACCGATTGGCATACTCCTCGTCGTGTTCAAAAAGCGTTAGATCTGCAACATTAAACACAGGATTAACATGGCCATGTTCCTCAGATAATTCAAGGTTCATATGCATTATTATTAATTCGTTCCTCAGATAATTCAAGGTTCATATGCGTGGGGAAAGTTTGTTGCAACGACTGGCCGGAAACCGCTCTTTCTTCCAATTTAGCCAAACCCAGTCTCCCGGGTTCAAAATTAACTCTTTCCGCCCTTGATTCTTGTATTTGGCGTATTGCTCGGCTGACTTTTCCAAATTTTTTCTGACTTTTTAGTGCGTCTCTTTGATTGTCTTGGCTCTGTCCCTGCCACTAACATTTAAATGTTCATTGCGTGGCAATGGCAGAAGATCAAGTGGTGTTAACGGGGTAAACCATAAACAACCTCAAACGAAGACATATGAGTTGAGCTATGTATATGTCTGTTATACGCGAACTCAATGTAAGGTATACTCTCGTCCCAACTCTTGGCATTAGAAGCAGTCACAATCCTCAGTAAATTACCTAAAACGCGATTAACTGCTTCCGTTTGTCCATCGGTTTGGGGATGATATGCCGTTGAGAAACGTAATCTTGTCCCAATTTCTCCCCATAGTACCTTCCAAAAATAGCTGACAAACTTGGCATCATGATCTGAAATGATCGTCCTAGGCACTCCATGCAATCTTACAACCTCTCGGAAAAATAGTTTGGCCACAAGTGGTGCATCATTAGTTTTGGCACAAGGAATGAAATGTGCCATCTTACTAAATCTATCAACAACCACAAAAATGGAATCCTTGGCACTAGTAGTTCTTTGCAATTCCAAGACAAAATCCATTGATAGATCAAGCCAAGGCCCTTGAGGTACTGGTAAGGCCTTGTACAGTCCATGTGGCTTCTCTGTGGACTTAGCTTGTAAACATACAATGCACTTTGCAATGTAATGTTCTACTTGGTTTGTCAGCTTGGGCCAATAAAATCTTTCAGAAAAAACCCCAACAGTAGCTGTCCGCCCACAGTGGCCCATTAGATCTCCAAAATGTGCCTATTGTATTAGTAGCTCCCTGACGGATCCTTAGGGAATGCATATTCTGTTCCCGTAGTACAGAAATCCATTTAACTGAGAAAATTCCCTAAATGACAATTTCTCAGTCTTCTTGTAGACTTCGCCAAAATCCTTATCCTTTGGATATAATTCCTTAATAAGCTCGAATCCGACAAGATGGGTAGTGGCCAACGCTGCTAAATTCAATCTCCTGGAGAGTGCATCAGCTACCACGTTATCCTTGCCCTTCTTGTATTTTATCACATAAGGAAAGGATTCAATGAAACTGCTCCACCTCGCATGTCGAATGTTCAACTGACCCTGCTTTCGGATATGCTTGAGCGTTTCATGGTCAGTATTGATGACGAATTCACAACCTATCAAAAAATGTTGCCATGTGTGGAGGGCTCGAACAATCGCATACAATTCCTTATCATTGGTAGAATAATTGAGCTGAGCTCCTCCGAATTTTTCACTATGATAAGCAATTGGCCTGCCATCTTGTAGTAAAACAGCTCCAAGACCAGTTCCCGACGCATCGCACTCCAGTTCAAATGGCAAATCAAAATTGGGGAGCGCTAAGACGAGAGCATGTGTCAGCTTATGCTTCCACTCTTCAAAAGATTTTTGCTCTTTATCACCCCATTTGTACTGCAGCGCCTTCTTTAGTAGTGAAGTGAGAGGGGCGGCAATGATACTGAATTGCGGTACAAACCTCCTAAAAAACCCGCACATGCCCAAAAATCGCCTAACTTCGTGCACATTTGTAGGAGGGCTCCATTCAGAGATGGCTTGGATTTTTGAATCATCGACTTTTAGTCCATCCCTTCCTACCACAAATCCTAAAAACGTTACTTCGGGCACATGGAATGTACACTTCTCAAAGTTAGCGTACAATTGGGATTTCCACAATTTGATAAGTACCTGCAAAACATGTGAGACATGGTTAGATTTGTTGTTACTATATATAAGTATATCATCAAAGTAAACAACAACGAATTTTCCCATGAACTCCCTTAATGTCTCGTTCATGAGTCGCATGAATGTCGATGGTGCATTAGTAAGGCTAAAAGGCATCACTAGCCACTCATACAACCCGAATTTGGTTTTAAAGGCTGTTTTCCATTCATCACCGGGCTACATTTGTATCTGGTGGTACCCACTTTTAAGATCAATCTTTGTAAAAATACTGGCACCGCCGAGTTCATCAAGCATATCATCTAATCTCGGGATGGGGTGACGATATTTGATGGTAATGGCATTAACTGCCCTACAATCGATGCACATTCGCCAAGTGCCATTCTTCTTGGGTACCAACAGTATTGGTACTTCGCACAAAGACAGACTTTCCCGAACCCATCCTTTGTCCAATAGTTCTTAAACTTGTCTTTGAACTTTTTTTGTTTCCTCAGGGTTCATGCGATAAGCTGGACGGTTTGGTATGGAAGCTCCAGGCACAAAGTTGATTCTGTGCTCGACCCCTCTGAGTGGGGGTAATCCTTTTGGCAGTTCTTCGGGAAAAACATCCATGTTCTCATCCAACATCCTGCGAAAATTTTCAGGACAATTTAATGCAGTATGGTTGTTCTCAGGAACATCACTAGTTGGTTTGACTAAGGCAAGGAAACAATGACCTGGAAAGTCAGGACTCTGTATTGCGCCTCCTACCTCAGTCCGTGTCACCAACAAACATTGCCCTGTATCAGATAAATTTTCTTCATTAACAACAACCACAGTAGAAATTTTGTTCTTACCCTTTGCATTTGCTTTATACTCTGCATCAGCTTTCTTTATATTTTCCTGTAGACGCTGTTGATCAACCCTCACGATTCTCAAAGGTAGAGACTTCATCACGTATCGCTTGTTGTCATGCCGGAAGGATATGTCATTTTCAGTTCCACGATATATAATCCTTTTGTCATACATCCATGGCCTTCCTAAAAGAACATGACAAGCAGTCATAGGAACATCGCACAAAACCTTTTCAGCATAATTTCCAATCTTTAGCGGTACGTAGGTCTGGTGCGCGACTTTCGACACCCCGCTTTCATTCATCCAGTGTAGCTGATAAGGTTTGGTATGAGGGATCAAAAGAAGTCCCAACCCGCGAACAGTATAAACACTTACAACATTAACAAAATTTCCATTATCAACAATTAATGATGCATTATTTCTATTTATATTGCAATGATAATGAAATATGTTCTCCCTTTGTTCCGTTGGTGTGCTAATCTGCTCGTCAGTTTTCTCGGCATTTAAAGTCCTTATTGCCACAAAATTAGTGAGCATGTTGTCTTCCTCATTCAGATATTCTCGCTCAATATCTTGCTCATCCTCATACTGAGCAAATTCATCATATTCTTCTTCCTCAGGAATTGGCTCATAGATCCTTTCATCCTCATCATCAAGAAGAATTGCTTCAGTAATTTCTCCAGTGTCAGCTAAAACTACCCTCTTCAGACTGGGGCAATTATTAGCATAGTGTCCTTTTCGGTTGCACTTAAAACAGAGAACATCCCTTATATCTTTGACCGGTCTATTCCTCTCAATTGCTGGTCCTTTACCCCGGTCATCCCTTCATTGATCCTTGAAGTCTCTTCTCGGCTCGAATCCCCTTGGTTTGTTATTCCGATCATCTCGGCCCACAGGTGGTTGAGGTCGATCCACTCTGTCCGGTGGTCAGATAAGCCATGGCTTGTTGGGATTATAATTTGATGTACGGGCAGACGACTTCCTCTTCAGCTGACCCTTAAACTTGCTTGCCTTTTGAACCAAATCGGTCATATTGCGGTAGCCCCTCATATCCATTTCATCAAAGATTCCCTGCCTAAGCCCCCTGGCGAACCAAGACAAGGTCATCTGTGGATCCTCATTGAATTCACCTCTCATCATTAACATTTCCATTTCTTTGTAATATTCTTCAACAGTTTTGTTTCCCTGAGTTAAGCTAACGACTCGCATGTAAAGATCCGTCCTGTAGTGTTCGGGTACAAATCGGCTTTCCATAACTCGCATTAACTAATCCCAGTTGGAAATTTGATGCCGTTGTTGAATCTGGTAGTCCTTGCACAATTGCTGCCACCAAATGAGGGCGTAATCCTTAAACTCGCTTACAGCTATCTGGATCTTCTTGATGTCAGAGTAGCGATGGCAATTGAAGATAAGCTCTATGGAATCACGCCACTCTAGGAATTCGTTGGGGTTACTAGTACCCTTGAAAATGGGAATGTCGAATTTTAATGACCGTAAGTTGTCATCATTATTATCCTCATTTTGATCATGTTCACTTTGTCTAGCAGCGGGCTCATCTCGAGGTTGCTGGTTCATAGGAGGATGCATTGCAAAGGGATCGGTGACCCTCGGCTCTTGACGCTCATGGACTGTTCTAGCTGGGGTCGCTCTTCGAGCAGGGGTTCCTCCTCTTCGATCAAAGGTGCTGAATTGCATTTCCCTTGTAGCCATTTCTTCTTCGGCAATCCTCATGGCCTTTCTTGGTCGGACCTCGCTATCATCATCATCCTCATCGTTCTCTCTGATTCCCTCAAGCGGATTAGATCCTCGAATCTGTAATCGCCTGTCTACAGCCTGCATGACTGTATCTTCAATCATTTGTGCATGACTGGCCATCGTGCCATCTATACTTCCAGCTAAGTGATCGATTTTATTTTCCAAAGCCACATCCTTTGACGCCATTTGGTCTAATTTAACATTCATCGCATTGATTAACTCTCAGATCTCAGCATCCCCAAGTGAAGAACTTGACATGTTCAAGGAAAATATTCTATATGTATATCAAGTTAGTAAAATTCAACGGAAATATGAAAAGTGATCTCACGATTTTTCCACTCTACTTTCAACCGAATGATAATACCAACTTGGTTCAACCTCAATCAAGTACAGAAATTCCTTGGATGCTTCAATCAATGAGTTGTGGAAATATGGGGCTGAGTGATGTACGCACTGTGCAAGAACCAATTTACACAGTTCGACTCAATCAAGAAAAAGTTAATAGTTTATGTGTGACTGCGGTGCACAAATTATGGTTCACAGTATTAATCGGCCTGCAATCAAATAATTCCGATTCCTCAAAATTTTAAAGTGTAAAAATAAATCTCACGAAATAAAACACTCGGAATCTCAAATATATGCCTCACACACAATCCCAAAAATAAATAAAACCAAGTTGTCGAAGCTGCTGGCTAAGAATGACCCGGTCTTACTTACTGTTGAGGAACTCAACTATCTGACATTGCAGACGGAACTTCAACTCTGGGTTCATAAAATAAATCAGCGGAGCAAAGCGACAAGCACTTATTGCTCGAGGAATTCCAATATCAATTATAAGACCTGACGGAACTTCAACTCGGAACTTTGATTGCTCGTGATTTAAATTAGCGGAACTGAACAGTAGTAATAATTTCCAATCCTCCAATTTTTCTTAAACCCACTTGTTTGAAACAACCCAATTGCTAGCCCAAATAGAAAGCCAATTCTTTCGAACCCCAACTTGTACTCTGCCCGCGCAATTCTTGATTTTGATACACAAGAGACAAACGGGTGGGGCCCTTCTACTCAATTGTTCATTTCTCAACTCCAAGTATGTGTGTGTTTTAATAGGACTTGTTGATTGCACACAAAATGTCAACTTCAGTCTTGGAATTTTTATCCAACAATTTCTGTATCAGCTCCAATTGTTGGACTTTTCAACGCCCCAAAAGATGACAATGACTCAGACTGTTCCGGCCAACAAACTCTGCAGATAGTACTATGATCAATTAAAAAATCCCAAAAAGCCTTGGTACAAATTTCAGAATTTTATCTCCAATATTACTCAAACAGTGACGTCCCGACTCTCTTTTGGATAAAAAATTCTTCAACAAGAACAGTTTGAAGATGCAAGGGTGTTCTTCATTCCCTCAAGAACATTCAAACTACAAAAACCCTAATATTATCCCAACACTCAAAACACACTCTCTCAATGGAATATTGTTGCAAAAGTTAACCAATTAAGCTTGTGAACCAATATTAATGCTAACAAAAAAATATTAATGCTAACAACAGTCCACACAAGGGAACAAACAGCAATTAATGTGGGTTTGCTCAAGAAAATTTTGAATGAGCTCAAGAACACTTAAAACTTGGCCAAAAATTTCAAAAATTCATATCTAAATATTCCCTTGGCCAAATTTTGCAAACTTTATATGAATCTTTATGTAAACAATCTAATGAATCCAAATATGAACTCAGATTCAAGAAATTGTTAACAGTGAAAATCGGCAGAACTGGAACAGTGGCCAGTGGCTAGGTTTTTGAAGAAGATGAAGAATACGGAAATGATTTGGACAGCATAACCCCTAACAAAATGGATGAAATAATTACCAAATTGAAGATGTTTCCAAATGGTGAGTGGTGGAATGTGTGAATGGAATTGTTTTTTTTTTTTTTTTTTGAGATTATAAAATGGAGAAGAAGAAGATATGATCTAGCTTTGGCTCTGATACCAAAAATTAAATCCCTGGCATGAATCAAAGCTAGATACAATATCAAAAATAAAATAGGAAGAACAAAGAAAAATTGCAAGGATAGGATTTGAGACTATCCAAGTGAAACAATAGCTTTGGAATAAAATGCAAACTAGTTGCAACCCATTCCTTCCACTTTGAATCCCAAAGATTTAATACAACCCAAGTTATCTCACCCTTGCATTGAGTGTTTAGCCAATGTGGATTAAACACCAAGTTGAAAGCTATGTGCTCTCAATGACTTTTAAACAAATATGAAAGAAATATTCAATATGCATTCAAAAGTGAGTAGCAAGTGTTGGGAGATGCCATATATATTTAGGCAAACCATAATTACATGGATTAAGAAAGCTAAACGATTAATTAGGAGCTTTAATCAACCCATTAAAATAAATAAACAAGTGCTAGACAAAATTAAACAAGGCATAGTATTTGTTGAGGACGACGTGAACATTGCACGACGCGGAAGAAGGATAGCAAAAGGGATCACGTCGTAAAAATGGAATTTGAAATGTGTTCGGGACACCCCACAGCAAGGGATAGGACTCCAAGTCCCATGAGGTGGAGAATTAAATATTAGCATTCTTCGGGACCACAGCTCACGGGATCTTCTCCTACTTGTTGGCACAAATGACATTTGAAATTGGGGAATGGAGGACGACGCTAAGCACTCCGGGACGACGCTACACACACACGAACGACGCGGAGCTAGACTGGACGACGCGAAACCCTTGGCGTCGTACTGTTGGAGGGTTGACGTCGTACTTCGAAGGATCTCGTCTTAGCTGCTCCCAGCGGTGACGATGATGAAGCTGTGTTGGTCGACAAACGCTGCCGGATCTCTGAGGAAGACGACCATGGAGCTGGAGAATGGCTGCCGAAATGGTGGAGAAGACGACCGGACTTGGAGAAGTATGTCACCGGAGTTGTGGTCAAGGCCGCGGGAGGTGACCGGTGGCTGCGGGAAGGCTTGGCCGTGACCCTGGGGCAACGAAGGATGGTCGGAGACGAAGGTGGCAGAGGCAGAGGTTGGCCGGGGCTCGGAGGGAGATGACCGGACTTGGAGTTGATCGGAGCAGGTGAGGGAGCGGAAGCTTGGTGGAGGTGACGAGAAGGCAGTGGAGTGGGCTGCTGGGCTTCCTTCAGTGGTGGGCTGCTGCTGGGCCGCAGAGAAGACCTAGGCCAGTGGAGATGGGCCTGCGGCTTGGACTGTTGTAGAGGAGAGGCCCATTCTCCTATTTTGAGTGTTTTATGGGCTTTTGTGCCTTGGACTCTATTAGTTCAAAATTACCCATATTTAAGAGACATAAACTTGGCCTTTGATTTTGGTCATCTTCGAGATAAATTATCAGTCTCGTCCCAATGACTTCATTGGCATTCTCGAGTTCTTTCATAATTTGATCTGTTCTCAAAATATTTGAAACTCCTTCCATAAATCGTGAAACTCGGTTTCGCGAACATTGGCCATTTGGGAAAATTAGTGCATTCGTTTTGGCTCCCATGCCAACAACATGGTATGCATAAACCTAGAGAATTTACAATCAGTTCAAGAATGAATCTAAAATTTTTGCCATTTGATCTATTAGAAACGAATCCAAAACACACACTACAAACAACACTTCAGTCTTCACATGCCAAAAACAAGCAAAAAAATAAGCTAACTAAATTAAACTAAACAAATACATAATTAAAGAAGCATAACAGTAACAAACAATAGCAATTCCAGCCACAAAGAACACCCTCACCCTCAAGAAACACATTCCCAGCACAACCTGCTAGTCATGCAGCAATACAATTAATGCTAACATGTGAAACCAACAAACTTAAAAGGCCGAAAATTGAATGACACCCAAGCAAGAAAAATAGCAGCAGCAGCGGGGCTCAACACCTAAGAATTCACCATTAACTCTATGTGTATTTCAGTGAGACATAAAAATTCTCTTTTCCCTTTTCTTTCTAACAACAAAGTTAGATGGACTGATATTTAGGCTTTGAAGCTTTTAAACTCTCTGTAAAAATGTAAAATCCCCTAGCAAAAATTGATTTTTGGACATATGTAAAATTCGTACACCAGATAGTTGTACAATTGCAATAGGGCGGCTTAAAAATCAAGCACAAATTAAGAAATGTGGAAGAAACTGCAACAAGGTATCCAAAAGATTTTTTATACATAGAAGCGCTGAATTGTAAAATCCGAAGTCGACAATGCCGGGCAGAAAGAAACTTACCTTGGACGACGAATGGTAGAGCCAGCGGCAGGCTTGCTTCGGCCCTTCCTTATGGCGCCGTGCGGCGACGAACTGAGGGCGACACCATCTTTAAGTCGAGGCTGACCTCGTCGAACAGGGTTAGGGTTGGCTTGGTCGAGGGGGTGCCGGAATCGCGTGGAGAGGGTTCGCAAACAAGGATGAATGAGTGAAATAAAACCCATACCTTTGCTTCTTCTTCTCCACTCAAACGCGTCGATCTGCAGCTAATCGAGAGCCCGGCCAGCGGTGAATTCCCCTTCAAATCCCGAATCGAGTTAGCCAGAAAATAGGGACATCGAGAATAGGATAGCCTAAGCAAGAAACATGGTAGCGAGAAGTAGAGGAGAGCGGCGGAGACGGGGACGGGCTAGGTTTGAAAAGAATGGTGTTGCAGACAAACGAGGCTTTTTCAGAAGAAAGGAGATGGATAGATGGATGAAACCCAACCCAACAAATCCAACGGCCAGGATTTTAATTGGATTTTTGATCGAACGGTCGGAAATGAAATTGAGTTTGGGAAGGATTTGGCACTCATCTCTTATAATATAGAGAGACGCGATAATCTAATTCAACTACCTCAATTATATATACTCCCTAAATCCATAATATATATAATCAAATATTTAATTTCAACAAACTCAATCATATCATATATACTCCCTATATCTATAATCTATAATACTCTTAAAAGTTTAAATTATTTTCATTAAATACATCTATTTGAATTAACCATAAATACATCCGATCATCCTTATTCGTTTCATTCATCTCTATTCCAAATCTCATATTTTGCAATTTTTTTATTGCTTATTTTTAGTCATTTTTCTAATTTAATGTTTATTCATCTTTTAGTCTTTGTAGCGTGCACGTAATTGACTCATGTGAATCGGTATGTATATGATTGTAGCATGTCTTATGAATACTTTTTTTCTATTTGTATTTTAGATTTTTTTTCCTATTTTTTTGATATCATCTTATGATACTTTATGTTTTATAGGTGATTTTAATCATTTAACAAGTTTCTTTCACCAATTTTTAAGGAAAAATATATCTTCCGTACAAAACATGTGTGTTTATCAAAGATACTCTTCATATAAAAAGTTATGGAACAGTTCATGGAAGAAGGAAAATTCAAATATTGTCTCCTTTATTTATATTGATTTTTTTTGCCTTTATAATTGCAGGGTTATCCATTGATAATGTTGAATGGTAGAGTGGATTAAAGGCATGTACATCAATTTTCTTCCCAAAAAGAGAACTTGGCACAGGTGTGATCGAATGCTTTTATAATCTACATTCGGGGACAAGAAAAATGTGAACTGTGATGAAGATTGCTTTGAGATTCTCTTAACATGACAGTAGATTTTCTACAATCACATACATTGTTGTTCAAATTCAAAATTTTTTTAATACAATTTATGATGTATTTTTCTGTGATTCTATCCGTTATGTGGATTGATTAGAGGAACGTAGGTTCGAAAATATTATGCCTAACCTTCAAAAGATAGTGGCAAACTTTGCTCATATAGTTATTAATTCTGATGTAATGTTTGGTTGTGATGAGTTAATAAATTTATATTTTCTTTGAATGTATCTTCATTTTTTTAATGTATTCTGTATATTGTTTCTGTCAATTATATATGTTTGTATGATTTACTTTTATGCTTTAGCTCTCTATATTTTACTGTCAATACATACATAGAATACTTAATTATTTCACAATCACAATAAATTACATATACAACAAAAAATAATTGATTCAAAATGATTTATATGTTATAGAATTTATAACTGCTATATATTTATATATTTAGTGACAATATTTATATATATCACTTGTATGTGTATGAATGTGTACAGAGAAATTGAATAAGAGAGAGACTTGGAGAGTAATGGAGGTGGGGGTTTTAATTTCATCAATCGTACGTATTTATAGTTGTGTCTCTCACAGAACCTTCAACCTTTTTCCATCCACTAATGTTGACTATAAACATACGTGTGTGAATTGTGCACATTAAAGACATTCACGCGTATGCAACTGTACTGCGTGCTTTGTAACAGTGCATTTTAACACTCCCCCTGAATGTCTTTAATACAAAGAACATGCCTTGTTAAAACATTAATAGGAAAAAACCCAGTGGGAAAAAAATTCTAGTGAAGGAAAAAGAGTACATTATTCTTGTATCTGGTGCTCCCCCTGATTTGGACATCATTTTAAATCTCGAAGCCGCCGCATTCCAATTTTTCTTCACGAACTTCTCGAATGTTGCAGTCGGCAATGCATTGGTAAATAGATCCGCTAAATTATTCTCTGATCGAATTTGTTGCACATCGATTTCATCATTCTTTTGAAGATCATGAGTGTAGAAGAATTTTGGTGAAATATGCTTCGTTCTATCTCCTTTGATATAACCCCCTTTCAACTGGGCTACACAAGCCGAATTATCTTCAAATAAAATTGTTGGTGGCATTTGTGATTCATTGATTAAACCACAACTCTTCAATATATGTTGAGTCATTGACCTCAACCAAACGCATTCTCGACTTGCCTCATGGATTGCTAATATCTCGGCATGATTAGAAGAACTAGCAGTTAAAGTCTGCTTCATTGATCTCCAAGATATGGCAATTTCGCCACAAGTAAAGACATAGCCTGTCTGAGATTTAGCATTGTGTGGATCTGACAAATAACCTGCATCGGCATAGCCGATTAACTCATGTCAAGAGTCTTTTGGGTAAAATAACCCAAGATCAAATGTTCATTGGAGATAGCGAAAAATGTGCTTTATGCCCTTCCAATGTCGTTGAGTAGGGCAAGAACTGAATCTTGCGAGTAAATTGACTGCAAATGCGATATCAGGTCGCGTGCTATTTGCAAGATACATTAAAGCGCCAATCGCGCTTAAATATGGCATTTCTGGGCCAAGTTGCTCTTCATTATCTTCTTTTGGCCTAAATGGATCCTTTGCAGGATCAAGTGCCTGAACGACCATTGGATTATTTAGCGGATGAGCATAATCCATTCGAAATTGCTTCAATACCTTTTGGGTATAAGTTGATTGATGAACAAATATGCCCTTTTCCAAATGCTCAATCTGTAGGCCAAGACAGAATTTTGTTTTTCCGAAATCCTTGATTTCGAACTCCTTTTCCAGATATTCGACCGCCTTTTTCAACTCTTCAGGAGTTCCAATTAAATTTAATTCGTCAACATAGACAGCGACGATTACAAATTCTGACCCATTTTTCTTTATAAATGCACAAGGACTGATAGGGTCATTTGTATAACCTTCCTTTATCAAACTTTCACTGAGGTGGTTATACCACATTCGTCCAGATTGCTTGAGCCCATACAATAATTTTTGCAATTTGATGGAATAAGTTTCTCTGGGTTTTGAGTTGCAAGACTCAGGTAATTTAAACCCTTCAGGTATTTTCATATAAATATCATTTTCCAATTAGCCATATAAATACGCAGTAACAACATCCATCAGCCTCATTTCGAGATTTTCTCGTACTGCTAGGCTCATTAGATACCTGAATGTTATTCCATCCATAACAGGGGAATATGTTTCCTCAAAATCAATTCCCGGTCTTTGGGAAAAACCTTGGGCTACAAGCCTTGCCTTATATTTGGCAAATTCATTATTTTCATTTCTTTTTCTCACAAATACCCATCTGTAGCCAACAGGCTTCACATTTTTCGGTGTTTGGACAATAGGGCTGAATACTTTTCGTTTATTCAGCGAATCTAGTTCAGAATGAATCGCATCTTTCCATTTTGGCCAATCATTTCTTTTCCGACATTCTTCAACTGATCTTGGTTTAGGATCCTCGTTATTTCCATCACATCGAGTGCAACGTTGTATGCAAAAGCATTATCAATGTTTGTTTATTTTCGGTTCCAATATTTCCCAGTATTGGTATAATTGAAAGAAGTTTCAATAACTTCATTCTCATCTGGGTGAATATTTTCAGGTTCAACCTTTTCGGGAGTTGAATCAATTTCTCCTTCGGGAGTATCATCGGTGATTTATTTATCACCCATACGGATAATTCTCCTCTTTCATGAATTTTTATCCTTGGAACCCAAAGGCCTGCCACGCTTTAGGCGTGCAGTATGTTCATTTGCACTCGGAATATGCCTTTCTGGGACATTTATATTAGCTGGTGCATTTGCTGCATCATTTATATATGATTTTGTGACTTTAGCAGCATCATTAAAAGCATCGAGTAATTGATTTGCAATTCCCTGCAATGCACAATTCTTTGAACTTCAAGTTTGCATTGCCTTGTACGAGGATCAAGGAAATCAAATGGACTTTGCCAAGATATTTCTTTTTTCAGTTGATCATTTCCTCCCCCTAATGTCGGGAATTGAGTTTCATCAAAATGACAGTCTGCAAATCTTGCAGTAAATAAATCACCCATTTTTGGCTCAAGATATTTAATAATCGAGGGTGATTCATACCCAACATATATGCCCAACCTTCTTTGAGGTCCCATTTTTGTGCGTTGTGGTGGCGCAATCGGTACATAAACCGCACACCCAAAAATTCGCAAGTGGGATATAGTGGGCTCCTTTCTAAACAAAATTTGTGTAGGGGAGTAGCTATGATAGCTTGTCGGCTTTATTTTCACAAGTGCTGATGCATGCAATATACCATGTCCCCAAGCAGAAACAGGGAGTTTTGATTTCATTAACAAGGGCCTTGAAATTAATTGCAATCGTTTAATAAATGATTCTGCCAGACCATTTTGCGTGTGCACATGAGGCAAAGGATGTTCAACAGTAATTCCAATCGACATGCAGAAATCATCAAATGCATGTGATGTATATTCTCCAGCATTATCAAGGCGTATTTTCTTTATAGGATGATCTGGAATATGTGCTCGCAATTTTATAATTTGTGCAAGTAACCTTGCAAATGCCAAATTGCGAGTTGATAATAAAAAACGTGTGACCAGCGTGATGACGCATCAATCAGTACCATAAAGTACTTGAAAGGTCCACACGGTGGATCAATAGGTCCACATATATCGCCTTGAATTCTTTCTAGGAATGTAGGGGATTCAATTCCCACTTTTACTGGAGATGGTCTGGTTATCAATTTCCCTTGTGAACAGGCTGCACAACTGAACTCATTTGGGTTTAATATCATTTGCCTTTTCATTGTATGGCCATTTGAATTTTCAATAATTCGCCTCAACATTACACTGCCAGGATGTCCAAGTCTATCGTGCCAGGTAATAAATTCACTAGTAGCTTTCAAGCCTATTAGGTTATGTATTTCTGCGGCACATATTTTTGTATAGTATAAGCCAGAGGAGTAACATGGCAATTTTTCATTCACAAATTTTTTTTCATTTTCAATTCGAGTAATCAAAAGATACACGTGATCTGCCTCTTTTGATGTTTCAATGTGATATCCATTTTTTCGAATATCATTGAAGCTCAGTAGATTTCTTTTAGCTTTGCGTGAGAACAGGGCATTTTCAATCGCCATTTTTGTCCCTTCAGGGATAAATATAACAGCTCTACCGGAGCCTTCAATGCATTTTGCATTACCGCTTATAGTTTTCACTGCGGTCTTTTCCAATTTTAAATTGGAGAAATAGCTTTTATTTTTCAAAATGCTATGCGTTGTTGCACTGTCAATGAGGCAGATATCATCTCCGACTTTTGAATTTCCAGCATCCATTTCTTTACAAGAATATAAGAAGGTTATTAAATATCAGTAATATAAATATTATTAATGCAAAAATATATTTATATTATACATGGATAATAAAAAGGGAAGTACAAGATATCATTATTTATATTAAACAGGAATTATAAAAGATAAATACAAAATATATATATATATTTAGTTATATAATATATTATTTAGTAACAGTATCTGGCTCAACAAAATCATCACCTTCTAGGTGCGTGATATTGTCATTTAATATATCATCATAATTATCATCGTTGGCATTATGGTGTGCTTCAACACCTGGTCTTTCTTTTCGTTTCGAGGCCTGATACAGTTCAGCTAAGTGTTTAGCTGTGTGGCATGTTTGCGCCATATGGCCTTTAATTCCACAACGAACACAAATTTCATCATTTTGTTTGTGCTTTCTTACATAATTTCTTTGTTGTGGTTTGTAAGACCTTCTGTATCATATCTGCGATTTTGCTCAAATCGAGGCTTATTTCGATAATTATTTTGACGAGATGATTCACCTCTGCCTCGATTGTGGTACCGATTTTGGCCACGATCATCATTTTGATTTTTAAAGTGCCCACGATCACGCACATATTTCGATGATTGAGCCGCGTTCACCTCAGGGAACGGTTTTGCACCTGCGGGCCTAGATTCATGATTTCTCAACAGCAATAGGTTGTTTTTTTCAGCCAATAATAAGCAGGTGATAAGATCAGAATATCTTTGAAAACCTTTTTGACGGTATTACTCACTCAATATTGAGTTTTTAGCATGAAACGTAGAATATGTTTTTTTCAAGCATTTGTTCTTCAGAAATCTTTTGCCCACATAATTCCAATTGGGCCGTAATTTTGAACACAGCGGAATTATATTCCCGGACTGTTTTG